>JAGDQP010009883.1:42863-57523 GCA_022664845.1 Lepisma saccharinum
TTTTTTTTTTTTTTTTTTTTTTTTTTTTTTTGCTGACGGCTATGAATTATATCGAGATATCGTATCATTGCAAGATGTTACTGTTCTTCAAAATTCCATCCCTGACCTCTTGGATTGGTGTAATACGTGGAACTTGAAAATAAATCCCTCAAAATCTACTTTTTCCACGCTACGACTAAAAACAAATGATATACAGAGACTTACACAGTTTACTTATTTTCATCTGTGCTAAAATTTATGGGGTTTTTGCTTAAGAGCACGTGATTTTGAATCCTGCTGTTTGGTAGCTCTGGTGGCTACTACTGGAAAAAAGCAGCACCTAGCGGCAGTTTTCAAAATCTGGTGTTCTTTAGCGCAGACGAAAATAGGTAGGCGGAATAAGTCTATCTTCTTATTTATTCTATGGCAATACACAACATACTTTCACTAGCATTTATAGCAGATTTACTTCCTTCTGTAAATGAGCACGCTCCTCGTTCAAATGTAACGATTCTTCCTTTTGTTTCGCAGCTCTTTTCGGACAACATTAGACTTTGAAATAAGTTTGAAATCCAACCTTTTCTCTGTAGTTCCGCTAGCTACTTTACTTCTCTTTCTAAAGCAATACTTGCGTCAGGGATGTATACAGGGGCTGGGTCCTAGGGGCCCGGATCCCCCCTCCCCCCAAAAAAGATCAGAATGTTTGTAAAATTAACATCATTTTGGGCAAAATTATATGCATTTTACGTAAATTTCAAACCAAGACAGACCTTGGACCTCCCCCCATCCCAAATTAACTTCTGTGTAGGTGCCTGACTTTCGTCATCAATGTTTTTATTTCAATAATCTTGTCGCATAGTTATTTTCTGTTATCCTTGTCTTTCCTCTACTTCTTAAAGTTAATGTAAAGCAAATATCTCAAACAAAAGATGGCAGCACTACCTTCGTATATTTTTAATGTATTTTTATCGCTGCACGAAATTTCAGTGCTGCTGCTACAAATTCAAGCTTAGAGAGTTCAAACTTTCAGGGAAGAAAGTTCATAACCAATTCACGAGTTCTATTTTCTTTCTTGTTCATTCTTGAAATAACTTCATTGTTGTTATGGATATCCAAAGCTATAACAATGAAGAGATTTCAACAATGCACACGAAAGAAAAGAAAATATCAGCACGGATAGAACTCTTGAATTGGTTATGAACTTCCCTGAAAGTCTGAACTCT
This sequence comes from Lepisma saccharinum, assembly GCA_022664845.1. Classification (NCBI taxonomy): domain Eukaryota; kingdom Metazoa; phylum Arthropoda; class Insecta; order Zygentoma; family Lepismatidae; genus Lepisma; species Lepisma saccharinum. The sequence goes on from JAGDQP010009883.1 coordinate 44,066, forward strand.
CTCGGCTTGAATTAGTAGGGGCAGAATTGAAATTTCGTGCTGCGATAAAAATACATTAGACATATACGGAGATAGTGCTGCCATCTTTTGTTGGAGATCTTTGCTTTTACAATAAAAGACATATCAGGTTTAAAGAACCAATACCAAAAATTCAGGTACAATACAAAGTGTTTTCCAGGACAGAAAACACTATATACATATATATGAGCTCCTGCGTGGCCTAGTCGGTAGCGCGCTCGACTTCAGTGCGAGCGGTCCCGGGTTCGATTGCCCCGGTGGGGGCTCAAAAATTTCGGTGATGACCCAGCATCGTGAGGACAATTGGGGAGCTGCTGTGAATAAAATACAGTGGCGATCACAGTGAGAGCTTCGGCTCTCCTCTCCCAACCCGTCTGGTCAGCGTGGGAGCAGTAGACCAACTCCTCCCTTCGGGGAGAGGCCTCATCCACTAGTGGATTGAATATGGCTGTGAGATATATATATATATATATATATATATATATATATATATATAATCATATTCAGCAGTTTTCTATCCACTGCTGGATCAAGGCCTTCCCCTTTTCTTTATTCGCTTGCAATTAAAGTGACAGTGGAGGATCCAGGACTGAAAATTTAACCTCTCGAGTACGAGTCAAGCTCGTAACTCGTGTTGTAGTTGTTCCACTCAGAGATTATATGCAAGAGAGTGTAGTACAATGACCTATCTTGTTAATAGACTTCCAGAGCAAATGAATTCTCAAAATTGTGACGTCAAAGATTAAAAAACAAACAAACGCAAAATAGTTTTACAGACTCTTCTTCGAACCCTAAATAGATTTGCGGTTGAATCACTACAAATAATTACATAACAACAGAAGATTTTTCTCTATAGGTTAAGTGAGGTCTAATTTAGTACTGGGAAAACGCCCAAAATTAAACCTTTGTGCGACAAGGGAACTGCTGTCTGTTTCCCCGTATTAAACAGCAATTCCGCTATACGTCTCACTGAGCTGTGTTATTGTGCGGTGTCTCAATGAGTCGGATACGGTGAAATTTCCACTTCCGCAAGGAAGGGCATGGAATCAACGCACCTTCCAAATTATCCGTTGCTTTTTCAGAGTACTGCAAAGCGCACAAAAGGCTACAACAACGCAATTTTTCTATTGTTACTGTCCTTCCTATTGTTGTTGACTAGTTACCATCACAAGTTTCATTCTCACAACCATGTGGTCAAAATAAGAGAAATTTCAAAACAAAAACATTACTTCGAATTAGAGCATAACAGCGGACAACGCTTCATTAGGCTTGTTTTACTGACCTTATTATAATGCAAACAGAGGACTAGAATTCTAACAATATAGGAAAACAAAATAAGGTATACAAATTCCTTCTTTGGCTTCAGCAACAAGTGTCGTTAAGTCTTATACAAGCGCTCTGTCCGTCTGACTGTCCACAACTTTAAACTCAGGAACTACTATTATCCGTCCAGACTTAAGAGTATACTGCTGCTCTTATGGTAACAGCGATGCCGGTTTGACCGCTAAATAAAGAAACGAAACTGAACTCGCTGCAGCCGTTCTCTCACTTCTGGTTATCATAGCCGAGCGGCAACGCTGCAGTCGCTGTTAGTTTTCCCCTCTCTTGCCCCGTCAAGTTTTTCAAAAGGAACTATTGTTAAATTAGATAATTAAATATGTGAAAATGAAGAAATGAATTATGGAATTAATTTTCGTACCAATGTTAAATATAAAACCTTTACGGGAGATCATTAAAGAGAGTTAACACTAAAGAAATTTCGTGTGACTCAGGGGGAAAGTACGATAAGTAAAACTGCAGCTGTTGCCCATAAGCTGCAACAGTATAGAACAAACCCTGGATCGGTAATAGGGCTAGGAAAGTGATTAAGGTGTCTTTGGAAAGGTCTCGGCGAGGCGAGTTCAAATCCGTATAGATAATCCAGATCACAGGGGCAGGTGCCGAGTTCCGGTTGAGGGGAACTCGATTAGAAAGGTCTCGGCGAGATGAGTTCAAAATTTTGTAATCACCAGATCAGGAAGGGGGTTTCGAGATACGGGGTGGGGAAAATTTCAATTCAGGGCTAGGAAGTTGTTTGAGGTGTCATTAAAAAGGTCTCGCCGCAACTTTTTCAACGAAACATTGATCATCCAAATAGGATGATGAAGCCTGGAGTGGCTACATATACACAGTCCCCAGACTGAGCCCAGTCTCATTCGTTTGGTGGTTCAATAGGGTGTCCGGTAAGTAGTAACAAAATAATTCTCTCACTTTTCCGGGTTTTCCAGACTATTTATTTCCTGATTGGGGTCGACACAATTATTTAAAAGAAAAGATACAAGTACGCTTAATTTTGCCATCCACGCACGATAGCAGAGTCAACGTATGAAATAACCTTGGTTAGGTTAAAAGTAAGGGGTAACCGATGTTGTAACTTAAACACAAACACCTGCAAGTTAGCCGGAACATCCACAAATTGCGCAGCTCGGATAAATCCTACGATTCCCTGACTTTTCTCTGATTTCTAGAAATTTCCTTGACTTTTCTCTGAGCAACTAAATTTCCTGACTTATCCGGGTCTTCCCGGTTTTCCACACCCTGCTTATTTTTTAAATTTTAATACGCATTTATAGGCACAACAGCCAACGAAACCCTAAGCTTTGTCATCTGTCTAAGGCAGTGGTTCTGAACCTTTTCTGTTCGCGGCACACTAAGTACGAGTTGGCAACAATGCGCGAGACTTGGTCACTAAGAGGAGAGCTTTAATCCTTCGAATATCTGAACGTTCGCACTTGCGACTAGAGACAGGATAAACACCCGAGGTTGAGCCATTCTCGCGCATGCGCATTACTCCAGATAAATATTACTTCCAACCATGTGCTTCCGGTTGCCAATTTAGCGTATTGGTAGCCTGTCGGAAAGCTAATCCAAGGAACAAGGGTTCGAACCCTCTTGTAGTCTTATTTTTTTTTATGGAAATAACTTCTCTCTTTATGGGCAGATATATATATGGGCAACGCCCTAGCCGAGCTGGTCTACCGGTTCCCGTAAGATCACCGAAGTCAAGCAGCTCTGGGTCTGGTCAGTGTTTGGATGGGTGACCGTTTCAGCACTCCAGATGGTGTTGCCTGTGCGGCGTCCACCCAGCGTCGTGAGGCCAATTGGGGAGCTACCTGAATAAAGAGGTAGCGATCACAGTGAGAGCTTCGGCTCTCCTCTCCCAACCCGTCTGGTCAGCGTGGGAGCAGTAGACCAACTCCTCCCTTCGGGGAGAGGCCTCATCCACTAGTGGATTGAATATGGCTGTGATTTATATATATATATATATATAAACGTATTACGAAATTTAATAAAATTAGTGAATAAACGCATGTGGAAGTTAGGTAAGTCAGGTTCGGTAATTTTGATTTATTGCACAAGCGATTAACTTGTATTTTCACAAGGTGCCGTTACTGTCGCTGGTCACAACTACGTGCGCGAGGATGTCATCTTGCACACGTGACCTCTGTCTTACGTAACGCGTGCACTGTAAATAGAGCGGCAAAATCATACTTTGCAAGGTCGTAGCGGTGGTGCAGTGGAAGGACGCTGGCTTAATAAAACCAGGGTTCGAATCTCGGCCGGGCCTTTTTTTTTAATATTTCAAAATATATTTTTATATGTTCATGTTTATTGCTTTTATGCATTTTTCGTAGATTATTTTAAATTAGTGACCATAGGATAGTGATCGGTCATGTATTTTTACATTTTACATTATTCATATTTATTATTAATAAATGCAGTTTTTCATTTTTCATAGAATATCCCAAATTAGTGACCATGGGATCGTGGAGGTTAGGTAAGGTTAGGTGCGGTCATGTATTTTTACAATCCTTGTGCTGTTTATTTTTCCTCCTGGAATTCCAGGCACGAAGCCGACGTGTCACTAAGGTGTAAACAAACCAATCATTTCCCACTAAAATAAATATGTTTGACCTCATAAATATTCATCTTCTTCCTTTTCAAAATAAATTTAAAATTTCAGTTTAAACTCGTATATCCGGAACGATTTTCAAGAAAAAAAAAAGATAATTGTCAATTTCATAATACATCTTACACAAGTGAACGCGTCTAATGATGTCTCCAGAGCAAAAGTGCAATATTGTACTGTAGTATTTGCTCTCTACCTGTATCTAAAAAATGGTAAAATACACCCCCCCCCCCCCGTTGGCTCCTTGGTTAGCGTATCTGACTACGCATTGAGGTGTCCCGGGTTTGATTCCCGGCACTGGCAAGGATTCTTTTTCCAATGCGTGTGTGTCTGGAACGGTGCACACCCACCATCGTGATGCAATTAGGGAGCTGCTATAAATGAAAGATAGAGGTGATCACAGTGAGAGCTTAGCATCTGGTCAGCGTGGGAGCAGCAGACCAATTTCCTCCCCCCGGGAAGAGGCCTCATCCAGTAGTGGATTGAATATGGCTGTGATTTATTATTATTTTACCGTTTTATAGTATAGCTGTATTTCTGTATTTGCAGGCGCTTATAACATGACAAATTGTAAATTTGGTTTATCCAGAATTTTGTTTATCTGGTATGGTCCCATTAAGTCTAAATAAACTATGTTTTAGTGTACTGTGTCTCATGTAAACGGCGTATGGCCACCACAAAGCCCGCGACGATCCCGGATCGAACCGACGATCTCACGCACCACAGGTGAGCGTTCTACCACTGAGCCACCGCGGTCTACATTCTTTACGATATCTATAGTGTAAAATGAGGAAGTAAAATTATTGAGTGAAAAACTCACAACACAGCTGCAGTTTACGTATAAACCAGGTAATTGTAATGATAGAAACAGTGACAAACGCCATAGGCGAGAGCGAGAAAATCGGGTGGTACCCGGGTAGACCGGGTGATATCGTAATGTTCCCTTCAGTTTTGATTTGGTAGTCAAAGATGTACGGGATTGGTTGATAGCCCTCAACCCTTTATTTACATACAAGAACAAAGTTAACAAAATTACCGTCCCGAAGAACACAGTTTACAGTTATCTGATTACAAAATGATTAAAGATGTCTTATTTGATAGTGATCAGTTAGAGGTCCTGGAAAATAGGATGACACCAGTTCCTTAGCGAGCTGCGTGTCGGGAAGTTGTACCAGTTCCTTAGCGAACTACGTACGGAGAATATTTAAGGTGAGAGTACACACCAGTTCCTTGGCGAACTACGTGTGCGGATGACACCAATTCCTTAGCGAATTGCGTCAGGTATTTGTACCAGTTCCTTGGCGAACTACCTGTGCGGGATAGTACCAGTTCCTTAGCGAACTACGTACTAGGATGTTCCAATTTCTTAGCAAACTGCGAACGGTTGAAGGAGAGGAGCTGACCACCCAGGGGAAATGAGTGATGGCTCTTGCTCTGTGCAGGTCCTTTTTAAAGGTGAATGTAGGGGTGGTTCCTCTTGCTTCTCCTACTTGACTCCAGCTCCCTCTGTCTTCCGTTATTCGCTCCATTTGGTGTTAGTTTGAGGAGTTGACCGTCGTCTGCTCCAATGTGTATGTATTATTTGTTTACTTGCATAACCACATGTTTGTCCTATAAACTTGTGTGTTATTGTTTATGCAATGTCCACGTGTTAGCTATACACGCTGGTCATTACGATATGGTAACCCCATCCTTGTCCTGTAATCAGCTTACAGATAAACTGTAATACGAAGTCTCACGTTACTTCGCCACAAATGTATAGCACTTCAATAAATTCTACACATGGAGCTTTAAGTACAGTAGTGTCTCGCTAATCCGAAAATCCGGATAAACCGAACAAAGCTCAGGGAAAATATGTGAAATTATTTTTAACTTTAACTTAAGAGGGGAAAAGAAAATAGTTTTTGATGTAACAACGTGTATTTTGTATACAACGTACAAGAAACTGAATTCAACGTACAGAAGTACAGGGTACAATTTTAATTACATACTGTAATTAAAGTACGGTACCGTTCAGTATAAAAAGCTCAAGGACATAGGCCTATTAAAATTGTAAATTTCAATTAAATTTAAAACCAAGTGGTATAAACAAAACGTATTCACTTACGAAGTACAAAGTCAGTGATTCAAAGCCAGGTCGCTGCGATAAGCTGGCACTAGATCACAGTCTAAAAAGCGCTAGAAGGCTAAAGACGCTATATAACTTTCCCGAAGTCCGGATATTTCGAACTTTTGCTAATCCGAACAGGGCAAAGCCCCAATTAGTTAGGATTAGCGGGACTCTACTGTAAAACTCACTTTAAAAATAATGTGTTCCTTTCTCTTGTATGTCTGCAGATGGATGCTGTCTGGAAAAGTATAACAAGACTCAAAAAGGTCTTGTTTAAAACACAACTAATATCCTTGAAACAAAGGCTCTCCTTTTCTTCGTTTCTTCAGGTAATTATTATGAGCTGGGTAAACAATTCGTTTTTAGCGGTCGCATGCGGAATACGCTTCAAGGAGAAAATTTGCATGGTATTGGAAATAACTTAACCAAAGAAAAAAATGTATGTCAAGGGTACAATGAAAGTTTGCACCATTTTGGTAGCAGAATTACGAAACCAAAAAATACAAAAAGAATAAAATTAGTTTTGCATAAAAAAATATTTTTACAACGTACAACATTAGGCCTACCCTTCTAACTTTGATTTAAACTTTATAATAAACACACAACCTCAAATCAAAGAAACACCACAGAACAATACGAAGGGATTTTGCATACACTTTAAGTAGTATAAGAGAAAAAAAACTCGGTCCAGTTAATAATATCGCAGACATCGGATTGGCAATGGGGAAGCACGCGCGAAAACAGGTTTTCAAGGGAATGCCGGCATGGTATCTCAACAACGGCCCCTGGTCGTTTTTCTCACCATCCCCTTCCTGGAAGTGATTGCCGAGGAACGTCATCCCTCAAACGTGACGAGCTTAGACCGCTAGCTAAGGTCATAAAAACAGGCGTCAAATTTATTATCCTGTTTTCAATATTTAGTTTCCGGAGCTGAGGAAATCTCTCAAATTATGTATAAATTAAATGGGTGCAGACAGTAACCTTGAACATTTTGTTTTTAAATTTATTTATTACACTTTTTCTATCTAATTTGTACTGAGATCAGCGCCTAAAATATCACCCAACAGATGGCGCGACTGCAGCAACATGATATTCTTGGTCAATATTAGCTCAAACGAAGCGACATGTTCAAAGACCGTTTTGCGAATTAGCGCGCGAATTATGCAAAGCGATGGGAGGGGAGGAGGATATTAAAAGCAGAGAGAGACATGTTGAAACCTCAGTGAACACGAGACAAAAAGCTTATTTTTAAGCAAAAGGTAAAGCCACCGGCTGGGATTTATTGGATACGAGCCAGACACCGGGAAATTGAATTCATCTTGCTTTTTCGGCAACCACAAACGAATCTAGTGTGTTTGTATGTCAGTGTGTGTGAAGGCTCTTTATATCAAGAAAGCTACAGATACTACGTTGTTCGGACCGTCTCTTGCATATCCTTTGTTCCGATCTGTTGAACCACGTGTTGATCAAACAAAAGTAAAAACAAACGTTGGTGGTTTTCATGAAGAAAAATCGCCTGAAAACCAATGGTTGTATTCAGACGAGCAATTTTACTGCTACAAGCGGAATTTTTCAGTCCTAGAAGTTATGCACATGGACAGAAGCGCCGGAATACATTTTCCCGTGTCTGTTCCTGTATCAGAGGTACGACATTTTCTTTGCCTCCGCAAGTGGAATGAATTCCTTATTAAGGTCAAAAGAACCTTTCTTCCTTGTTTCAATTGAATTGCTGTCCTAAATGAGCGGTGAGCTTCTAAGGAGAGAATCTACAGTTTTTGGTAAAGTAGGTTCCGAACCACTCAGTTCAGTGGACGCCGGCGGGACTTTAACCCGTGATCACGCACAAAGAAAGAAGCGTGCGCGCTAATTTCTCGGCCATACCGGGATCTTTGAGCCTTTTGGTATCTTTGGCTAAGGGTCTTTCCTACTTCCTTCTACGGGAAGTGTTAGTAGAAGTGAGGGGGTGGGGAGAAAGGGTTCTGCAAAGCCACAAATGCAAGATCAATAACAAAAAAAAAAAGCCTCCAAAAGTGATGCTGAATGGTATTCTACATGGAGGTCTAAGGGTAAATCTGAACAAAGGATGGACCTCTACGTCCCCTCCGGGAATCGAACCAAGAACCTCTAAATTGCAACGCGACGAGCAAAAGAAATCCTCCAATGGATGGGTGGGGGGACTCTACGAAATGTGGTAGAAAGCAATTCGGAAATACCACCAGTAAAACGCGGAACCGCTCCAGCTAGAAGACATTCTGGCGCTGTTGTAATAACAAGAAAACACGGAAACTGTTTAAAAATGACAGATGAGTTTGCGAATCGCGTGCAATTTGCGTGCGTTGTTAAACTAGAAAGAGACAATGACCCTGACTGTGGCAGAGTGAAAAAGAAAAACATAACAGAGTCGCTCGTTGACACTACTCATCACAAGAGGTTACCACCGTCCACTGCCCTCCCTAGATTTTGGCTCTGGTGTTGCATCATTTTATTGTTCTATTACCACAACTGCATTCTTTATAAACCATCACATACTCTCTTTCTCTCCCTCCTCACTGTAGGAAAAAAAAAACGTAAACCCGGAACCTGATTTTTATCTAATAAGCTGCACGCATGATGCCCCTTGCACGCATGTGATTTACCAGGAGTCAAGATCACATCACAACATCCGATAGGAAGGAAATGCATCTGAGAAATTGGTGTATTCAATCATTATTTTAAACTGGGTCCGGTAGCTAAGGATTATGCCAGTCCCTAGTTTGAGGGATTACGTCCCCAGGCAAGAACTCCTTTGGGGGAAGGGAAGGTAGCGGCCCCAGTATTTATCGAGATAGCCTACAATACCGGAATTCACCTGGTGAAACCAACCGAAATCCTGTAAAACCTCCGTCAACATAGTCAGCAGCAGGATTCGAACCCACATTCCTTCCAAGTCCTCCTGCGAAGTGGTAGAAACCATAACTGGACCAAGGAAGACGGGTTAATAAAATGATCATTAACTTTGCGTTAAAAAAAAAGGACTAACATTGAACTGCTTGAGACAACTGTCCGTATACGCGGATAATGAAGATATAATAAGGGACGATATAGATGCACTACAGAGTGACACCGATGTGTTATAGGTCTACAGGTAAACATAGAGAAAACAAAATACATTATAACAATACACAGGCAATGAAGGAAATAGATATATAAAAATTAAGAATGGAAACATAGAGAAAGTAAATAAATTTAAATACTTAAGAAGATATGTAACAACCAAAACCGAGGTCACGGAAGAAATAGTTTCTTAATATCGGGCAACTCATGTTTCTATTCAGTCCAGAAACTACTAAACTGGCGATTAATACCAAGAAAGCTGAAATTGAAAATATACAAAACGGTCATTCTGCCGGTAATACTTTACGGTGGCCAAAGCTGAGTAAGACCCTGTCAGATGAATATATCTGGTGTAGTAAAAAGTAATCCATTAGTTTTGCATGACATTGAAGGCTTGACTTACCATAGTTAGAATGATCCGATTTAGGTCACATATGCGCCGTTTTGTTCGATAACGTGTTGCCATTTGGAAGGTAATATCGTGATGCCTCTCTCATAGAAGCACTTGTCCCTATTGGCAAAAAATTGAGACAGTCGATGTTCACAAGCCTCTCTTGAAGCGAATTTTTCACCAGCAAACGTGTTCGCCATGGACAGGAACAGATGGTAATCACTCGGTGCCAGGTCCGGACTTTAAGGTGGATGTATAAGAACCTCCCAACCAAGCTCCCGGAGCTTCTGGCGAGTCACTATGGCCTGGCGTTGTCCTGGTGGAACACAATGCATCTCCTATTGGCCAAAGCTGGCCGTTTCTGAGCGATTGCTGCCTTCAGACGGTCCAATTGTTGACAGTATAGTTCCGAGTTAAGGGTTTGGCCGTAGGGGAGCAGCTCATAGTAGATAATTCCCTGCCAATCCCACCAAACACACAGCAAAACCTTCCTGGCCGTCAATCCTGGCTTGGGCACCGTTTGCGCCGGCGCACCGCGCTTCGACCACGACCGTTTTCGCGTGACGTTGTCGTAAGTGATCCACTTTCCTCACCAGTCCAACCGCTTCAGAAATGGGTCGCTTTTGTTGCGATTCAGCAGCGATTCACAGATGGAAATTCGGTCCATGAGGTTTTTTTTTTTTTTTTTCGTTAACTCGTGTGGCACCCATACATCAAGCTTCTTTTTGTATCCAGCCTTATGCAAATGGTTACACACGGTTTTTTGTGCAATGTTTAGCTCTTGGGCAATCGAAACAGTGCTTACATAACGGTCGGACGCGACAATGTCCAAGATTTTATCGACATGTTCGACACGTGGCCTTCCAGTGCGTGGTACATCTTTGACGTCAAAATTACCGGCACGGAATCGACAAAACCAAAATTGCGCGTGATTGGCTGTTACAGTATCAGGACCATAAACACTATTCACATTTGCAGCCGCTTGGCTTGCGTTTTCGCCTTTATCGAAGAGAAATTGTAAAATATAGCGTATTTTCTCTTTGCTAGTGTCCATTTTGACGCGCACTCACACAACACTGAGTCAACTCATCACAACTATCTGAACAGTGTTTGTAGTACGCAATCTCATCGTTTGAACGCCATCTCGATGAACCCGATCGTACTTATACAACGCGAGATACAGATCACTGAAGCCATCTATTGGCAAAATAATGGATTACTTTTTACTACACCAGATATTACTTTCATGCATAAGCTCCCCACTACAATGAAAATGGACGCCAACAATATCTGCCTACACACAATCCCATGCACATCCTTTCCCTGTACAACTCGCTTTTAAATATAACACACAAACATACGAATAGATCAAATAGATTGTACGAAATAACTCGTAACTAAAATCTAAGATCTATTAAAAGCTATAGTTGTTAAAGACACAAATACACTTTTTTAACAGTGTGCTGCACTGGCCCCCTATAATTAAAAGAAAAAGCAATTAGAAGTACGACCATATCACATGGTTAGAATCAACTTGCATGTCTCAAAAGAACTAAAGCGAGTCGTGACAAGCTCAACTTACTAGCACAAAAATTCTAGTAAGTTGCCTCCATAAATAAAATGCAATTCGTTAATAATGGAAGAGATCTTTACAAGACGGACGAGTTACAATTTATAAAGCTTGTATTGAAGTCAACACGGACTACTACTTATATGGCCAGTCCTCACATGGTCTGATTATTTGAATATCAGAATATTACAATGTCAATAAAATATACGGTGATTAACAACTCAGTAACGTACGCACAGCTAGACAGACACATAATGTGAAGAGAGAAAATCGATTTACTGCATTTGCAACTGTCACTGTTTGAATAACGAGAAAACAAAAACTGAAAAACCAGAACGTGAGAGCTTCCGGGGAGTCCTTTGCATCTCGTTTCTCACGCAATACACTCATCAGTCACAGACTATCGCAATCCCAAAATGACATGTCGGGTCAGAAAAGGGCGGCTAGACACATAAAACGAAAGAAGTTTTTTGATTACTTATTTGTTTCACAATATCGACAAACGGAAGTTCATTACAGTAACAAACGTTTTCTTTTTTAATCACACACGGAACAAACATTAATATTGGTAAAGAAAAACGTATAAAATATAACCATTTTTAATACTTGAAAGGAATTACATTAGTTACCAACCTAGAAGGTGGAGGCGCGAAAGATATGCAAGGGGGCCCAAGCATACAAGCACAAATACGATTACGCCTACTAGTATTAACCAGTATCTCTCTACCGGATTTCATTCACGTACTATGCACCTAAGGCTCATGCAGAGATAGGGTACAAGAAGAAGTCGCCTAGTACAAAAGTTGAAGGTACAATTTCGGCATTTACGTTGTTACACTGAGGGAAAACCTCTATAAAAACAGCATGGTCGGTCTAAGGGATCGAGCCCAGCACTTACCACATGCGATGCCAACACTGTATCAACTGCTGCGATACGCACACACCGTGAACGGTGCATGAGGATGTGGAGATAGCGCTCCACATATTCTCGACTCCCATTCGTAGTCAGACGCGCTACCGCCTGAGCCACGGCGACTCAGGCTCTATCAACTGCAGTTTTGGGAACGTTCAGTGATTTATCCAGTAATGTTTCATATTCAGGAACCTCAGTTTTCACTTCCAGTGTGATTTTCGCACATGCGGAGAACGAGAAAATAGTTTCTTTATCGTCACCAAACATGAAATTCTAATCAAATGTTTGCTGCCGCCATTTTGACCACATATTTTAGTCAAAATGAGAAATATTTTCAGTGAATATGGATTGCGACCCCTAATTGCCAAACAGAACAAGTGATTATAACATGACTTAAGTTTATGTTTTCGTGGTTCGGGCATTTCCTGACTGTCTATACTGTTTCCATCTAATGCCTAAGTCGTATGGTTAGTAAGACTTCTAACTGAACAACGACGTTCAAATCTCGCTTATATTTTTTCTATACCTGAAAACAGCGAGGAGACTGCTTTTTTAATTATCCACGTTACTGCAAATTTCCAGGTAGCTAGACTTGCCTGTTCTTTTCCAGGAATGTGTCTGATTTTTTTTCAACAGTATTAAATACGGCCGCACGAACCTGCCCCTATATTGCTCTGACCGAAATAGTACTAAAAAGAATCAAGATTGAAATAAAAAAAATGCTACACAGACACAAGGGTTGTGACATTAAAAGTGAACTTAAACCTTTGTCTCCTGGCAACCCTGCGCATTCTCATATCATTTCAATTTAGAAGATAACATAGAACGTGCAAACGAACCCTCAATCACGTCCAATCTCCCCCTGATAACTGCAGTGCAGTGATTACCATTAGCAACCTCTCTTCTGGACTACTGGATCCATTTCTATCTTTGGCTTTTACTTGACCCCTTCCCACCTCTCCCTCTCCTCTCTCTCTATTCCATTCAGCTCCAATTACCGCTTCTCTTCCATCCTGATAAAGACTGCTAACTTCGTCTACCCTATCGGCCTTTACAGTGCACAGAAGCCATGATAAATCTTCGTGAAGGCATCTGCTTTCATGCCAGCACACCATTTATCTACCCCAAGCGTATCGGGAACTATATATAACTGACCAAAATTGTCTGTTTTTAATACGAGTAAGGGTGCAAATACTGTGTCGAAAATAGCGTCCAGTATCTAAAAATAATATATATATATATCATCATCATCATCATATTCAGCCGTTTTCTATCCACTGCTGGATGAAGGCCTCCCCCTTTTCTTTCCACATATCTCGGTCTGCTGATATCCTCATCCATGTAGCTCCTGAAAAACGCTTGATTTCATCTACCCATCTTACATTTGGACGTCGTCTCGGTCGTTTCTTTTCTC
>JAGDQP010009884.1:0-21204 GCA_022664845.1 Lepisma saccharinum
TTTCCATAATTCATTACCAGAGACGTCCTGAAGCGTTTGTACTCCAATGTAATTTATCATTTCCGAATTAGAAACGTTGACGTTTCTATTCAATACAGGAAGCAGGTTGCAAACAACGGCAAAATCACAAATGAAAAACGTGGCCGTAAAATTACCAAAGTTCAAGATCGATTTTAACTGGCACAGTAGATCCAAACCAAATACAACGCTTTCAGACAACCCTTGAACAACTATGAAAGTAACAGTGATGTCTTTATCTCCGAGACGGACTGGTATGATAGCTTTTCCGCGTACTGACGTTTTCCTTCTTCCTGCGAAATCGACCAGCGTGATGTTAGATGCGGGCAGTAACCTGGGCGAGGAGATGCAAGAGCTTACTTGCTTCCAAGCGTGCACTTCCAATAAACAACAATCAGCGCCACTGTCGACGAGAGATACAAACTCTTGTTCTAGTAACTTTACTTTAATCTTGGCACTTGCATTTCTCTTTAAAAACTTAATTACGTGCTCATCAGTCTCACTATCTAACCCACTTACACCTTCGCCCCTCATCACTCCACCTACACCTAAATCGGCTGGTTGATTTCTTGGTAGAAGTACACTACGCACACGAAACGTAACTTTCTCAGCGTCACTATTCGTTAAAGGCATTGTGGAGGTACTGTTTATTTCGTCATTATTCGCACTTGCAGCTTTATTTTCCTCCCCAATAAAGCTGTTTTCTAGTTTAAAGGTTCACTGTTATTTTCAACCACTGGAGAATAATCTTGTGAGTAATAATTACGATTTCGAGATTCATTGCTTGCAGAATGAGATTGTGAATAAGTGTTATCGACATTATTGCCTCTAGGATCTACATCTTGGCTAGGGTACGTTGAATCATATGATGGTTCGGTGTATTGATTACTACGATCACCTCGCCGGTATGGGCGTGATCTACGTGAGCCACGAGAACGAGACCAGTGCTGACGAGCGTTAGGATTACTGTCCCTCCTGCGATTAAGTGAGTACTGCTCGTCTTGGAAAGATACCCGGTTAATGTGACGTTCATTAGGGCGGCTAGTTGAAGATCGATTATAAGACGTATTAGGATAACTGTCCCTTCCCTGACGTGAATGATAATTTGAATTGTTCAGCGACTCGAGTCTTTGTACACATGACACGAAATCCGAAAATCTTGCATGGTGCGTAGCCACAAGGTAATTCTGATATCGTGTGGGTAGCAATGGTATCAATGAGGAAATGATTTCAATTTCAGAGATACTAGGAGAGAGTGCTTTCATATCTTGAAAACGATTCACTATGAATGATTCTACAGTTCTATGTTTTGTAGGAGTAAAGCGTTCGGTGCGCAGCGCTGTCAAACGATTGGCAATCACATATGTGTTCTGATAATGATTGACGAGCGCAGATTTGAAGTCATCATAAGACCTCATTTTGTGTTTGTGAAGTTCAAACCACTTAGCTGCGTCTGACGTGAGGCAGAAATCTAACACACTGAGAAACTGTGACTTCTGTACACCCAAAAATTTCATTTCCTTTTCAGATTTGTGCAAGAATGAGGAGGGGAGTATGTCACTTGGCGCCCCTGAAAATTTTGTAAGCAGCTTGATGTCTGAAAACTTCAGACGTGGTGGGCACGAATAAGCCCCCTTCCCTGGGCCTCACAGTCGGACAAGTCACTGCCATAGGCCTCATCCAGTACGGAATCAAACGGTTCGCGAGACCCGGGAACAACTGGACGAACAATATTTTGGTTCCGCGTAACATTACATTCATCAATGGTGTACGGATTTACATTTGAATTATCAACATTGAAGGGTTCGGCAACTGGTTCCGCGACTCGTTCCCTGGCAATATGCGACGGAATCCATTCTGCACACAAGAAATGATTAGGAAAATTACTGGTATCTCGTTCTGCTGCAGACAGTTGCGTGACGCGTGCAGAATTGGAAAGATGACGCACGGAAGAATGGCGCCTAGCTTCTACCGGAAACTGAGAACAACTATCGCCCCTTCCGTTGCTAATATGAAACGCGCTATTCGTATTTTGTACTCGCACAAGCTCTAATTCCAGAGTGTTTAGGCGTACATTCGTCGCGCCAATATCACGTCTGAAACTGTGAGCTTGGTTATGCATCATTCCTTGGACGTTCTCTAACTGCGCATTAAAATCACTAACGGTTTCATTTATATACTTGGACATATCTACTTTGCACTGGTAAAGATCATCGTGGAAACGCTCGAAAAGTTTACTTGACTTTAGAGCAAAGGATCGATGCACTGAATTGACCTCATTGATTTCTAATTGCAAAGCGGAATGATTAGTATCAGCTGTTTCTTGCAGTGCCCTAACTTGTGCATCTGTCTCTTTCTGGTCACGAGAAAGATCTTCGTGCGTAAGCTGAAGGTTGTTGAATTTATTCAATAACTCAGACTGAGCAGTGGTAACAGATGCTATTTCATTCCGCAATGTGACACTTGTGTCTGACACTTCTTTACGCAATGACTCTTCTAAGTTACTCAACTTAGAAGTAAGCTCGGCATTAATACTATCTACTTTCGCGGTGAGTGTCTCACTACTGCTGTTCACTTTAGCTACAAGATCACTATTAACACTCTCGATCTTGGCAGTGAGATTGCTAAGTCCCGTACTAACATTTTCTACCTTCGCGGTTAGGTCACTATTGATACTTTCAACCTGCAAGGAAAGTTCGGTGCTGACGTTGTTGAGCTCGTCTCTAACCTTACCAATTTCATCTACCAGACCTTGCTTCATGCCCCCCAACTCCTGTTTATTTTGTTGCAATCCGGAGTTAAGATCTTTACGTAGTCCTTCAAACAATGAACGAATCTCTTCAACCTCCATTGTTAGTTTTATCTTCCCGTTTCTAAGTATCATACAACACGTGCAGGTCTAGCAGAAAGTTAGAAAGCGCTACGAGATTAATCTGTTGACGAGTAAGATATATTCGTAAGGTTAGGTACAGGCTTACGTAAACAATCCCAACGCGAGAATAAGTTAAGTGCAAATTTACAGCACGGCTTAAATGAGAGCACTCTCATAGGGTAATAGGCAATATGATATGAAACATTAACAGAAACTCATGACTTATTTCTAAGCATGACGCAATTCACATGCAATAGTCAACAGTATTCAGTACGTACTGCTAATTATCAGCCACAGCTCAAAGACAACGTAAAATAAACGGTGGGCACATTAACGATTGACCTGAGGAAAAACACTTCCGCAAAATACTAACATATCCGATGCTTAACACTATAGAAAACTTGATAATACCAATGACCGTGGAACATCTACTCAAAGGCGATCTTTACGCAATGTTAGTTTTTTTTAAATTAAAAGTACGCAACACTCTACGTGATGAAATTTGCGTGTATTTTGACGGCTATACTTAAGAAAGCGCACCCCCTAAACAAATACTACCCAATATAGTTTGTAGCGTCTCAAGGACTCTACGACGTAATGCTCATGATCAATTGGCACGCAAAGTTAATCTATTTGAAAGGACTCCCAAATGAGCCTAAAAACGTGTTAATAGATTGCGTGCAAATTAACGGCAAGGTTTAAGGAAATGCGCCCCTTTGCCACAATGGAATACGATATACGAAACGAATATGGATTTGACTGAATAGGAAAGATAAAGCAAGCATGTATCAACGCAAGTTAAAACAGTGACGATGTATGCACAAAACTAAGATAATTAGAACTCACACAGCTACAATACACTTCCATTATGTCATACACCTGAACCAAAGTAACACCGATGACACTTTTTTTTTTTTTAATCAACACGAAGCCTAGTGCGAGACATGAGGTAGGGGCAATGTTGGGCTATAATTAACTTAGCTGAGCGTGGTGATACACTAATAATATAATCTCAAAGAAATAAAAGGACATTTGCTACATCAAGTCTAAGAGTACGTCCTGAACTCGGTATAATGCACAAGGCCATAACATTGACAAGAGTGAAATAAATTTATAATACATTGAAATTGTTTACTACGAGAAGAACGGAGCCTTACTAATGAGGACGCTGTATACAGGGGAGCCACGTATCAGCAATCATTGAATAATGGCTTATAAAAGAGAGCTCTCGAACATGTGCTTCTACCGGCAGTAATTCTATGACACGTGCACTCAGTTTCCGAAGTACTGTACAAGGGAGTGAAATTACGTTATTTTGGCTTACGATACGCAGAGGAGAGACACCATTTACTAAGTCTCATAATCTCAATATTATGCACGTCTTCCTCGTATAACGATTGAAAATCGTTACGCGAAGGACACGACATAAGCCACGGTAAGCTTCAGTGGTAGTGGCGCTGAGATAGGCCTACTCTCTGCTTAGTTCTACACCAAATCCTAAGGGAGAAGCATAACATAAAGAAAAGCAATGACTGAATGGTGGAATCATATAATAATAACTGCCGTCATACATAACATTTACAATTATTATTCTGGATGATAGGAAGGATTGCAGACGATTGTCATAAATATTTGGTTATGCTACTAGTTCATGTTCACTGAACAGTTCGTATTTCGGCAGGAATGTGGATTATTATCACATTATACTTAACTTATACTTGAAGTGCAGTCCATCCTGAAGGTTTTCACTACTTCACAAACACTTTATACGCTGATATAGATGCACGCTGATATAATCTTGGTTACCACACAAAGCCTTAGCCAGCTGTCGCACGTTTCCTATCGAAGGTTCAAAGCATAGTGAGGGCGAGTTAGTCTATGCATTTCCTGAGGTGTGATGTCCGGTGCCAGCGTTGCCAGGTCCTATTCCCAAAAAGTGCTGACTTGCTGGCCTAGCTTCAATATATCAGGGGCGTAGATGTGAAACCTGTGACGGGGTTCCGGTCACACTGGATACTACTTTATTCCATCCTTTCCCCCATCTCTATCCCGGCCTGAGCCAGAGATACCTAAAGGTCATAAATCATTCAATTGAGACATCTTGATTTTCACTCGAACTTTTAATCAGAGGAGGGAGAGGTAGCGTAATACACCATTATTTGGATTGAAACATTACTAGAGACACACAGGTGAAGTTTATTCTTTTAGACAATAATAACCATTGAATGCAGTGAGTTGCTTCTGGTACCCATAAACAACGTACTACTTGGAGCTACAACTTTGATTGACAGTAGTTTTTTACTTTCAGTACTTCAGTGCATTGGCTCCAGGTTTAATGACTGGACGGTCTCAAACAATTACGATGGGCTATTTTTAAATCGTAGTGGTAGACCAGGACGATTGAAATTAAAGGAACCTCCATAATTGTTTTGAACTGTCATAAGTTTAAATTATAGACTTATTTGTGATTATCTGTGTTTAAAACTCAAGCAGAAAAAACTTTATAACATAAACTTTACAGCTTTTAAAAAACTGGCACAAATAACTTTATATGATCTAAAAATCTAGCACAAATAACTTTAAAGCCTAAACTTTATAGAACTTAAAATCCAGCATAAATAACTTTATAGCGTAAACTTTATAATGTTAAAAAATCTAGCACAAATAACTTTATAGCATTTAACAATCTAGCATAAGTAACTTCATAGTATTTAAAAATCTAGCACAAATAACTTTATAGTATTAAAAATTAAGCACAAATAACTTTATAGCATTTAAAAATCCAGAACTTCATAGCATTTAGAACTCAAGCACAAACAACTTTATAGCATAAACTTTAAAGTATTTAAAAATCAAGCACAAATAACTTATAGCATATATTTTATAGCATTTAAAAATCAAGCACAAATAACTTTCTAACATAAAACTTAAGGTGAACCCAATGAAAACGTGCGTATAATGAATCCAGCGTGAATTTTTTTCATAAAGAAATCTAACCAAATTAAGAGGATCTGTCGCTTTTGGAGTCACGAGATCAAACACAGCCCCACACTTGAGGTCGCTAAACGCAACTCTATTATCAGATTTGCTTTCATTCAGATCAGATTTGCTCTACTTGCTTTCATTCAGTCAAGAGTTTGAATTCTTAGAATGATGAAAGTTAACCAAAGCAAAAGGATCTACCACTTTTCGAATAACCAAATTAAAAAATACCCAATATATCGAAGTTGAGAAAACAAATCTGAAATCAGTTTGTTTTTTCCTGCTTTAGTTCAGGCTTTGGTTTGCCTTAGAGAGACAGTGATTTTTTTTTAGGTTCACAAATGATGATGTGAGTGACCTGAAGGTTGTTGGGAAAGGTGAACCGATGGTGGTTTGCCATTACCTTTCATCGTATAAAGAGGATGTCCTACAAACGGAACCTGCAGTTTAACGTGGCTAACGCACCACTTGTATCTCCACCGGGAATCGAACCGGGGACACCTTGATTACAAGGCAGCAACCGTCACCACTTACCCATAAGGGACACCTCCTTAGTTCCACTAAAAATGAGAAAATAGGAGTTGAAGCATTCTTCCCTCCCTGTAGACGTTTTATTGTAACTCATACATACAATTAAACAGATAAGATTTTATTTGAATTTGAATTTAATTTGTAAAGCCTTTAGGCAACTTTGGTTCAGGCCAAATGAATGATGATGGGAGAATTGGTTTAATGAAGAAAGTGGGAGGAAATGAAATAATGCCGAGAAAATCCACGAACATGGTGTTTGACCACCACGAAGCCCACATGGAACGAGCAGGGATCGAACCGACGACCCCAAGCACCAAGGTGAGCGCTCTAACACTGAGCCACCGCGGCCCGTAACGTTCAATAATTCAATCAACAATAATGTATTTGACAGTAGATAGTTTGCACATTATTTGATGACTGAACTCTGTAGCAGAATCATTTGGGAAATTAATAACAGAAAAAGAGACAGCATATGTGCAGATTGTTTTCTTTATTTGTATGTTCATAATAAACTGTAAAATATGGTAAGGGGCTATCAAACAATCTTAAGGTACACAGTCGCTGGTGATTAAACGTACAGAGGGAGGATATAGGCATTATGAATCAGTCTAGCGTGAAAGAAGTGGTATCAAATATTAATACAATTGTTTAAGGAGGAGAAAAGCGTAGAGAAAGCAAGGAGAGTTCCTACACTCCAATTAAGATAACAGCTCAAACACACCACACACTCATGAATATGATCATACCCTCATTCCGCCCCACCCCTTTGCACACACATTAATGTACACAGTAGATCCTCTTCATCTATCTAGCTCTGAAATGAAGTGTGTTGGATCAACAGTATTTGGAGAAGGATTCCAGACATCCAAGCCATCTGGCCACGAGATGGATTACCGTGGATGAAGAGGTAGGAAACCTTGAAAGAGGTAGAACCCCGCAGAAATCCGCTTAGAGACACAACTGACCCGTACATCTTCGTCGTCTATTCATAGATCCTTAATATTAATGTGTTATGCAACGTGGTCTCGTCAAAAGTTTTCAGAACGGGGATGAGAAGGGATTCAGAAATGGGATGAGGGAACCAGTGTAAAGGCTTTATCAGCTGTCAGCAGCGAAATCATTACAGCCTGTCTTTCAATACATTTTTTTTTCTATACAAGATCTGAAGACACTTTTTGATCATTAAATGTAAATGCCGGATTAAATTTAATGTACGATACTCAAACAGAATATTAGTAAATCGATGGGTGCCTACAAGGGTTTGGCTGCAAAAGATGACAAACGTAAGAAGTGTTATTTTCTTGTGTGAAGGTTACTGACATCGCTTGCTCTCTATTAGTATACAGACAAACTGCACATAGAACAACATCCAAAACAGACAAAAATAAATTTATTGGGTTCGATGATTTCAAGATAGCGGCCACGTTAATTATCTACTCCAAACACCACCATTCTTCCACCATTTTACATTTGTATACAGCGATGCTTAATTTCCTTGACGGTTTGTGAACCACAAATCTTCCTATTATATGCCTATGCGTCCAATTTATGACAAAAACAGTACATGATACTATTTTTTACATGTCATTTTTGACTTCAGCACATCGAAACACAGTCTTCATTGTTTTCATTGTTGACCAGTGTAATTTGTTCCTTTCTTTCTTCTTCGCTGAAAACCAGGACATTTTTGAGTCCCAAGAATTATTTTCGGAACTGCGGGACGGAGATCTCAATTCCGGATTTTCGGTTCCGGATTTTCGCCATTGTCCCCTAGAGGCCCTTGAATTATAAAGTCTCGCACCGAATCTCGTGTCCATAACAACGAGAAATTTAGAAGAAAAATTTATCAACTTATTGAATATTTTATAATATCTTTTACTTCTGACGTCTTCTGATATAGTTTTGTCATTGAGAAAAGTTATCAGGTCTTCTGTTGTCATTTTTAACTAAAGGCGATTAACTTCAAAATAGAGCTTCGTCTTTTTATAACCTTCGCTGTAACAAATGGCGGAGAACAAACTTGACATCCATGATGCATTGTGAACCACTCTAAAAAAGACGAGAAATCACTCTTTCAAGTTTCAAGAATAAATCACTCCCGTAAAACATCGGAATCCCATCTAAAAAGATCACATTTTCTATCCAAAGCGAAAGCGTTTCATTGAACAGCACTCTTTCGAACTGAAATTCATAATTTCCGAAGAAATCATATTCTCATCCAATAAAGTGATAATTTCCGCTTTTCTAATGTAGTGTGTTCTTTTGAAGACACCTTTTGAACCCTTCTTTTGAAGAGTTTATTGGAGCCCTTGACGTGTCGGTACTAGGTTAGGGAACCAAATGTACAATTACTAATAGGTTGCATACTATTGAAGGATAAATAATAATTGTTTGATAGAAGTTATATTGTCCTGTACAAGTGATGAGTTTTAGTGAACGGGACGTACAGCTTTTGGTAAAGAGGGTTATGGACCCGGCGCCGTAGTGAAAGTGAGACACCTACCTTGGGCACCTAAGCTGGGGCGGCGACAAATCAGGGACGTCGAAAACTATATACGGGTTCAAAATGTAGTAAGCGCCGAAATAAACATTTGATAGGTTGAAAACAGCGTTGGTTTTTAATGCAAATCACAGACAATTGGAGTTTTTATAATATGATATATATATATATATATATATATATATATATATATATATATATATATTGCAAAATTTATAAAATAGCGATAAGTGGTATGCGCATTATTACGGATATGTTTTTCAATTTCTATACAATATATTAAAATTAAAGTAAATAAAATTCCAGTAAAACGAGGAGGGAGAGGGGGCGACATTTTATGCATTTGCATCGTCTACTGAAATACTTCTGAACGTCTTTGTATGAAATATTTAGTTCAGTGAAGCCCCATAGAATTTTAATCTGTTACTACATGCTCAGAAAGAAAGCATGCTATTTCCTAGGTACCAATATATTTTTATTCAATGACCACCAATTAATTAATGAAATCTAAATAAGATGAAACTTTTCATACACCTCTATCATAATGAAAGACGTGGTTAGAAATAATTCAGCCGTTCATATGTAATCAGCTATTTTGTTCATATTAGCTGTCCTTTGAGCTGCAATTCCCTTGAACATAACTGAAGTGAGACATCTTTTGTTCACGTTATAAGGACATCCTTCTTTGTAGAACTTACAGAATACGGATTACATAGATCCTTTGGTCTTGAAAGCGTCGTTGTTATAGAAATTTCAAAATAAGTAACTTAATTACAAAATAAGTATAACAGAACAACATTTCTAAATAATTACAAAAATATTTACCGGTAATGCTCATGCAACAGTAAAAGTTACTGCGAAATGGAAACGCTATTAACCTAACTGATAGGAGAGGAGGTACAGACGTCCCAGGAGACACACGCAAAGGAAGAAAGAAAGAAAGAAAGGGAGAGAGAGAGTGAGAGAGAGAGAGAGAGAGAGAGAGAGATATGGAGGACGATGCGGAAAGAACAATGTGAAGAGGAAGTCATTAGTGAGTTTTATTTAGCGGCGTGAACAAGAGAATTACATAACTGTTATAATGAATGATTTAATGTAGGTAGAATATACATATTATGAGAAACGTAATATACTGCCTCAGAAACTCAAAATATAGCTCTGTTTAAACTTCCATTACTGTTACCATTATCATCTATCAGTAACTGTGCTTCGCAGCTCAGCAGAAATCTACCGGTTTCATAATTGAGAAATGCTGGAAACGCATCCAAAGACCTTCATCCATTCTTGAGATTTTTCCTTGTTTCCTGCATGCATGCAAATGCTCTGGTTGAATCTTGAATTACGACACTCTTTCTTGTCACAATTACGGAGAAACTTACTATGTAATAGCTTTAAGCTGTTGTAAAGGCTTTTAGAATAAAATTTTATTAGTATGAAAAGTTTTAAGTGACTGAAACTTAAATGTTATAGGCACTAAGCAAACGAAAAGCCACGTCTTTAACAAATCTAAAGCTTAATATTCTAAGAGACTAGAACTTAATGTTATAAAGAATCTAATTGCAATGTTTTTAAGGAATATAAACCTTAACATTTTAAGAGATTGGAACTTAAGAATAATCTAAAGCAACCATCTCCAACGAAAGATGGCAGCACTACCTCCGTATGTGTCTAAAGTATTTTCACTCTTACGCGAAATTTCATTGCTGCTCCTACAGATCCAAGATTGGAGAGTTCAAACTTTCAGGGAAGAAAGTTCATAACCAATTCAAGAGCATGATCGATGCCGATTTTTTTATTTTCGTTTTCCTTCATTGTTGTTGTGAATATCGAAACCTATAACAATAAAGCTCTTTCAACAATGAACAAAAAAGAAAATTAAAAATCGGCATCGATCATGCTCTTGAATTGGTTATGAACTTTCTTCCCTGAAAGTTTGAACTCTCTAATCTTGGATCTGTAGGAGCAGCAATGAAATTTCGTGTAACAGTGAAAATACATTAGATATATACGGAGATAGTGCTGCCATCTTTTGCTGGAAATCGTTGCTTTAGATTATCCTTAATGTAATAAGGAGTCTAAAAGCAATGTTTTTGAGGAATCTAAACCTTAACACTTTTTAGGAGAATAGATTTTAATCTGATAAGGAGACTGAAGACGATACCTTGAAGGAATATAAACCATAGTGAATGTAAGAACGGTACTTAGACGCCTCAGAAGCAATAATGAAATTTTGGAAGCCACCTCGATAATACTAATGGATGTGTATCAAATGAACTAGATGAGATTTTGAAATTGTTTATTTTAAGTGAGAAATTTTAATACCCGTAATGGTGAACGTCATACACCAGGGGTTCGAACTACTCTTTTATTAATAAACACTTCAAATTGTGAGTTACTTGATTTGAAAAGTTCTCATAAGCATTATCAGAGCCCCTTTTCAAAATGTTATTGTTGTCCGTCAATTGTTAAGTATGTTTAAAATATGATAAATCAGAGGAGGTATGTACACTGTAAAGAGCTTTGAGATAGCCTAAACATAACGTTTTAACAAGCTTGAAACTTTATCAGACGTATTCAGAAACGTTCTTTTGGAGTGACCAGTGCTATACCAACGAGTGATTAATAACTCATTAGCATTGTTAGTCACTCGTTAGTACAACGCTAGTCACTAAAAATGTCTGAATATGGATGTATGTGTTTAAGGACCTTAAAACTTAATGTTTATAGGAGCCAGAAATCTTAAGGTTTAAACGAGATTGTCCCTAAACGAATGCATAAGTAAGAGTCAAAAAAAAGGTAATCTAAATCACTTTTAACAACTTTGGGGAACACTCGAAATTGTTCTTTCACAAAGAATGAAGTCAATTAAGTTCTTATTTGTTATTATTTGTTTCCGGTAGGGTTTTTATTGAACGTTGCTTTGTGTACTTTAATTCTTATTAAACTCAAAGCACAATTTTGTACTTTTAGGGTTTTAACAGCAAGTGCTATATAAAACCTTACACAACCACTTTGTCTGTCCGTCGACAACTTGCAACTCAGAAACTACTACAGCAAGGAATGTGGTTGAGGTGTCGTTGGAAAGGAATTGACGAGAAACTTCTAAGTCTATGTAGATGCCTGAAAGGTCTCGACAAGACGAGTTCAAACCCGTATGAATCACCAGATCGTAAGGGGAGCGACATACGAGGGGATAAATTTTCACCTCGTGAACTTCGAGGCCTTGGAAGGTGTTTGAGGTGCCATTGGAAAGGTCTCGCAGTAAATTTTCCAAACAAACATTGATCATCCAAATAGACTACTCGTTGCTGAAGCCTAGCGGTAGCATATACATGCACAGTCCCCCGACTGGGCTACGCTTGATTTGTACTGTACCAAAACTTCTTAAAAATGACTAGGTCTCTTTTTACATTCACACATTTAAATGTTTTCAGGATCCTCCAAATTTAAAGTTTTAATTAGCCTGAAATTCATTTTTTTCGAACTCTCAAATCTAATGCTTTTAAGGAACCTACACCTGAGTAATTTCCGGAAGCCTAAAAACTCAGGTTGCTTAACGAAGGAGCCTAAACTTTATTATATTTAAGGTGCTTTCGAATGTAATGCCACTGTTGACAGTGATGATGTGTACAGTCCAGAGGTAGGTCTATCAATCAAAGGTTCCTTGGCTAGGTGAACTGGTGAAGGTTTACTTGCATTGCTGAGGAAGGGACGGTTTTCTTTTCCGAGGTACCGTTTGAAGTTCACTCTAGGGATTGAATCTTGATCACAAGATGACGAGATAAACTACACATCGACCGAGGATCAAAAGCTTACTTTATAATAAGTCTTAACCAGTGTTTTTCAACCTTCTAGAGGTAGCGTGCCTAGGAAATTATGTTGGCAACTTTCAAAGCTTGGGTAGTGAAATAATATCTTTGCCAGGTGAAAGTTGGGACATAATTCTCAATGTAACACTGTAATATTTATACTAAAATAAGATATTATTGTGTTTCATTATAATCTCCAATGCAATATTCTTCTATACACTTAATGCGCTGATAAGAGTGTGCTTTGCATTTGGAAACACTTTCCACAACAGACACTCCGGCGTTTGCCAGCGCCAATCCAAACGGAAACCCTCCTACTTTTTCGATATATTGACAATATTGTTCTAATTAAAAAAAAGTTTTGGATAAAAGGTGTACCATGTGATTTGATATTCGTAGTAACCAGCAATGTTGCGAAAATAATAGAAAATTATGTTCCATTTTTTCTATTCTTTTTTGCTTCCTCTTTTGAATATGGCGGGCGATGAGCACTAATTTTATATATATACTTCAGTCTGTTATTTATAAGCTTGTAAAGGAGCAGTGATATATTACAACACAACAACTAGGGACTGCATAAAAACTGCTCTATTAAAAGTTTACGTTCTCCTACAAAATCTACAGTTTGTTAGATTTCTCTCTCTCTCTAAAAAAAAAAGATCACCAGTTGTGTAAGGATAGACGGTATTTACAGATTTTAAACCATAAGTTTATACATGCTATGATTAGCTTCTGTAGAAAGTA
This sequence comes from Lepisma saccharinum, assembly GCA_022664845.1. Taxonomy (NCBI): domain Eukaryota; kingdom Metazoa; phylum Arthropoda; class Insecta; order Zygentoma; family Lepismatidae; genus Lepisma; species Lepisma saccharinum. Next base: position 13,457 of record JAGDQP010009884.1, read on the forward strand.
AAACATAAAAAATCGTTTGATAAAGCAATATTCTCTTCAACAGTGGAGGTTTATCCGACACTTATTGGTGCCCAGTGAAGGGCCTCGGTCCGATGTTTTCAGAAATATTACTCTAAACCAAGCAAAATGTTTATAAGTAGCTTAGGCGCATTTAAGGAGATTGTACGAAACCTAAACCTAATATCCTAAAGAAACCTATAACGTAATCTTTTTTTTTAAGAAGCCCAAAAACTTTTTAAAAAATATCAGAGTTTCAGGGGCAATCGTCAAATTGAGTTACATTACAAGGACTCTCACTTCCTTTCTATCTGCAAAGCAATACTTCTGCGGAAAACAACTCGATGAACACATCTATAATTACGTGAAATACGCTCTTTCCTTCTACGCTAATCCATCAACTTTCAGATCCAGTCAAACAGATTTGAGTTGAAGTTGCTGGCAAACAACTGCGGCCGCTGTAACTCGTTGACTTTCCATTCTTCTCTAAGATCGTGTCTCGCAGTTCCTGAGAAGCTAAAAAGGTCAGATGAAATCTCACTTGGGAGAAAAATTTGATTCAACCACTCAAAATAATCGAAGTACTTATTTTATTTAACATGTGCAGAAAGAAAGTGTCATAATTGTGACCTTTCTCCTGTTAAAGAGTGAGGTAATCAAGATGGAAATAAAGACAATCCATACAATTCAACATCAAACGGATGAGAAAAGATTTCTACTTCATTTTATAATCAAAATGTGAAAGTAATGTTTAATAAACAAATTGTTCTGTAGCCTTTTCCTTTTAAAATGACAATGTAAAGATAGCATGTGACGAAAAGTGATCCACCTTGTTCCTCACAAAAAAAGATTTACTGCACTGGTAACTAGTGTCGTGGGAAGACAATGTATTCTGTGTTTAACAAAGTAAATTTATTGGTTTGTTTCTGTTTCTTCCCCAGCCTAAATTATCATTTTTCTAACTGGTTTTGTTAAAATACATCTTTGAGGTCGGTTTTCTCCAAGGAAGTTGTTCCCAGTGGACTGGAAATCGCAAATCAACATGAAACTTCCATAATGTATACCTGATGTGTTCAAATGAACACACCCGGTAGAACCACTTCTTGAAATTTAGCCGAACACTGGTTACAAGACTTCACACTTTGCGAAATTTTGTTCTGAACGCCTGCAGCGTAGGCAACACTTCATACGTATCCGTGGAGAGTATTGATTTCCCTTTACTTTCATATGAAAGGTTCCGCTGAAGATAATTTATTAAAATTGATCAAGCTGAAGTGTTAGTTAAATTTACTGATACCTGTCAATTGTGACTATTATATAAATACAGGGTGACCCAAAGGGTAATTCCCATCTCTTTTATTTCGCAATCAATTGATTTCCTGGAAGAATCTCGACCCACATAACATTTAATTTGAAGGGAAATGTACGATTGTGGTAAAGCATTGCATGCTGCCCCATTTTGTGTGCGATCCAACGGCAAAAAGTGAAATTTTCTTAAATGACAACATCGGTGAACTGATACATCATGTTAATGTCATTTCGATTTTATTAAAAAGAAAAGTGTGTGTGTGTAGTCCATTTCCAAAAGTGCTCTTGTCCACGAAATTGAGATCTTGGGATTATTGACTCCGTTTCATTATTTTCTAACATATTAGTAAGGTTTCATGATTCCAGAACGTCCGTAAATCATTTAATTATCATAAGTAAGTATAGGACAGAAACAAAAATTAACAGTAAGTGTAACTTCCCCATTTATTATTATTATTATTATTTTGGAAAAATGGAAACATTTGGCATACTAAAACTTCTACCACTCTTTCCAAGATACTCACGGCTGCATTTCCCCCCTATATCTTTGAAAAATAAAAAGTGTATGTATTACAAGCGCTTCTATCGATTTCCGAACATTTGTGGCGCTTGGACAAGGGCGGTTTTGGAAATAGACTACATATGTGATCTTTTACTAGTTTCTTTAAATAAGTTGCGGGCGTGTTGAACTCTCAAATATTGTAAACTGAAACCTGGTAGGTGTTTACACTAACGTTATGACCACTCCAACTGATATCAATAATAGAAAAGAACTCCTGCAAACATAAATTTAAAGTGTTGTCTCATTCTTCTTTGTGATCTAATGACAAACATTCAATTCCCTTAATATAAATCTTGGTCAATAGACAAAGCCATTTCAAGGTTTTTGACTCTCCTTCCAAAAATTAAACGTGACGTACGTCTGGATTATTCCTGGAAATACATTGGTTGAGAAATAAATGGGATGGGAAGTACCCGTTGGATCACCCTGTAATTATATAATATTCACATTTGACAGGTATCAGTGCAATTAATTAACACCTCAACTGGACCAAATAACTTAAATTTAACATACCAATTATCTTGAGCACAATCTTTCATATGAAAGTAAAGGGGGAACACTTTCCACTCATATGTAGAAAGTGTTGCCTACCCTCGAGGCGTTCAGAACAAAATTTCGCAAACCTTGAAGTAGTGTACTTCATGTTCCGCTAAATTCCAAAACGTAGTATTAATTTGATCCCATCATCAATACATTCTGGAAGTTTCATGTTTGTTTGCTATTTCCGCCGGAGACAATTTCCTAATAAATATTTTTTTAGAACTGTTGATATAAGGAGAGCCTTCTAATTAGTACGAGCATAAACCATTGTGCTGTATCTCTCATACAATTACATTTCAACGATCTACGAGCCACATCTATGCTGTAGCCAATTAAGACGAAGCTAAGTTAGTAGACTGTTGGTTAAGAATTCCAAAGGCCATGTCCATTGTGACTACCATAAATGTAATCCAATTCAATTCCAATATTTTAACAGTCTTGAGAGGTTACCGATATTGTAAGTTTTCTATTGTTGAGTCTCAATTACTACATCCTAGACAGTATTTTAAGTGTTCTCTATATGAGTGACTTCGCTCGTCGGCTCGTAATCAAACGGTCCTTGTTTCGATTCCCTGTGGATGTTTTACTGAGCGTATTGGTTAGAAATCTGCTTTGAACTGCAGATCGTGTCTTCAATTTCTTTAGAATCTGATTCCACCTACCCCTAGTATGGGCTGTCTGTGATAGTAATAGTAGCGTTTCATCTTTATGTCTTCTGTAATAGAAAGACAACGCCAATACAACGCTTCACAAACAACTGCCAAACGATTTTTTGTTGTTTCATTCGCAAGATACTCACAGCTATTTATTTTTAATTCTTGGAATGAACGCTTCAAATCGCTTGTCTTCCACTTTGTCTGTTTTTCTGTCTTTTTTTTTCGGAACGATAGAACTATCAGACCACCGCGATCGCTGGTCCTTGCACTGGACTTCAAAATAACAATGAACCATGTGACTGCCTACCATTCATGTTTTACTTCAGTTTTGTTTTTGGAAAGGTCAATAGCTGTGGCTGGCTACGCTTCATTCACTGTAGCAGAGAAGAATCAGAGTACGAAGGAAGGAATTCCTCAGATCCTGTGGTCCAAGACTTCCGTTTACAATTCTTCTATCCTTTTCCTTGCACCATGGATAAATACGGAAGTACTAATATTATACAGTGAATAATTCCAATATCTCTTTTTTTTTTCGTCACGTGTTTTTAGACCGCAATTGGAGAAGAAAACAAGTGCGTTAAACCTTTCCTGTTAAAAAAAATATTCCAGGAACTGAGAAGTTTATTTACAAAGCAATTAGAAAGATCATTTATTAATAGGTAACGCACAATATTGAATATGGTTATAAATAGGGTGTTGTCACCGAAAGAGGTAAGGACGAAAATCAATCACCAAGCACATCCACACCTATTGGAGTACTGGGCATTCACTGAGTTAGCTCATACGTAAAACAATTCTATGGCGCTATATGGGGGCTTACGGTGTGCTCAAGCCTCCTAACTCTTGTCGTCCCCAGTTTACTTATATTCTTTATTTTATACAGATGCCATTAACTTAAGTCAGTCTCCGACACTTTTCAAATTAAATCATGGTAGCACCGCATATTTTTCCCTGGTGCTGTTGCTGCTAATAACTCAAGAATTAATACATAAATTAATAACTGGTCACACAGCGATGATAAACTGAGATAGAACTGAAAATTTAGTCCATATGGATTAGACTGGAAGTGGACGATTACGTTTAATTATTTGCACTGGTATCTAACTTCAGATATTCTATCGAGAACTCGAACGTTTTTTAATAGGTCTAAAGAGCTCACAGAACAGCACGGATACAATCAGTACATCGAGAAAATCAGTTGTACCTATTAATGCAAGTTAACCAAAACTAACTGGTCAAACATTTTGAGATGCATGTAAAGAATTGTTTAGTAAAGGTTTTGTGAAAAAGGTTTTCCTTGTCTACAAGAAAACAGGTAAGTGAGATGCCAGGGATGACACACGAGATGTTAGGAAATTTCCTCCTTTTTCCACCCTACTAATAACATCCTGGTTTGCTGGTTATAAATATCAAAGAGTTTTCTTTGTATATGTCCAGTTTCGTGTCAATTAGACTTTAAACTTCCATTCTTTCTTTCTTTCTCGTAGTTATGTATATAGGGTTTCTGCCAGGAAACTTTGTATTGGGGTGGGTGAGTAGGAATACGGATACAGTTTCAACTCGTCCGTGACCTAACTACAGATGCTTATCAGAATAATGGAAACACCTGTAGTTTTCAACACGTCAGATGTATGGGTTGGCAGTGGTGTCGTGGTGACCGCAGCGCCGGACTGCTGGTGGTGGTGTGTTAGGTCGGTCTCCATACTACGTCAGGCGTCGTGGAACAGGAGTGTGCAGTGGCTGCAGCAGACGGAGGTAGTGTAAAATGGGAGACCTCTCAGAGTTTCAAAGAGGGCAAATTGTTGGTGCGCGGTTATGTGGAGTGAGTGTGACGGCAGTGGCTAGTGTGTTAGGTGTGTCGCCAGGGACAGTGTCGAAGGTGATGACGGCCTACACAACACACGGGAAAACCACATCGGGGAAGCGGAACAGTGGGCGGAAGAAAACATCAGTGACAGGGCACGCCGGGTATTACAGCGCATTGTCACGCGGAACTCAATCAGCACCTCCCCCAACCTGTTTCGACAATCACAGTCCGCCGCGAATTACATGACATGAACTTACGGGGTCGTGTTGCACGGGCCAAACCTCTCATCAGGGACCAGAATGCTTTAGCACGCCGCAAATGGTGCCGCGACCATGCAACTTGGACCGTTGACGACTGGAAACATGTGGTATGGTCGGATGAGTCACCATTCACCCTATTCCAAACCACGGGCCGTGTTTATGTGTGGAGAACGCCCAAAGAAGCGTATGATCTGCAGTGTCTCCGCCCAACTGTGAAACATGGTGGCGGCACGGTGATGCTGTGGGCCGCAATATCATGGTTTTCATTGGGTCCTGTGGTCACACTTCGCGGACGCATCACTGCCAACGATTATGTCGCAATTTTAGGAGACCACTTGCATCCTATGGTCCGGATGTTGTTCCCGGACAATGACGCCATATTCCAGGATGATAATGCACCCATTCACACAGCTGGAGTTGTTGCAGCGTGGTTTGAGGAACATCGGGATGAAGTTCAACACCTCCCCTGGCCCGCCCAATCCCCAGATCTCAACATAATTGAACATCTGTGGTCCATCTTGGAAACACGACTCCGGCGACGATTTCCACCTCCATCCTCTCTCACAGAACTGGCCGATGCCCTGCACGAGGAATGGTGTAATATTCCACTTGCTACCATTCACGACCTCTATGCCTCCATCCCACGTCGCATCAAGGCTGTTCTGAAGGCGAAAGGTGGCCCGACACCATATTAATCTGGTAAGTTGCACTTTCGTTCAGGTGTTTCCATTATTCTGATAAGCATCTGTATCTTACATATAAATGAAACAATGTGTGAAGTGGTTACGTGATGTTGATCCAGGAGGATACACTTTGCATAAAATACTGGGAAGAGCCAAGAAGCTTTACGCCTCAGTATGATTTACAGCACAGAACAAAAATAAATTTTACACAGAACGTAGTTCTTCTCAGTAATAGTCTCCCTGTAAAGTGATACATTTCTTCCAGTATTTGATGTATATTCGTATGACGTTATTATAGATGGTGCAACTTGTAGTTAACAGGGAGGAGATTTAAGTCAATTCTAGTTGGGGATTTTTGTTTTCATTCCCTCAGTGACAGAAGATCCACGAAAATTAATCGTAAGGGAGGAGTTGTATTTAGCAAGTGATCTGTTTTACTAACATTCGCCTAGGGTACAAGGGTCCCTTGATAGCATCTCAGACATACATACATTTAAGAAAAATATATTGGTAACACTGACTACTGGGGCGATTAAAGACGTGAAAATCCATATAATTTTTTGTATTGTGTCCAATAATGTTTATGCCAACTTTGATGCAGATACGTCTAACGGTATGGAATAAATTTGTAAAATTATTTGTTAAAAAGTAGGTTAGCAACACTGACAATTGGAGTGCTTCGGAACGGGAACACCAACAGTATGTTTCTATTGTGTCGAATAATGTAATCTCATATGCCAATTTTGATGCAGGTAAGTTTAACGTAAAGGAAGCAATTTGAGAAATTGATTTGTTATAGAAGGTTGGAAACACTGACCTACTGTACCAATTAAGACGATTTGAATGGTCTTGAAGTACTTTGACCAAGACCTTTCCAACGACACCTCAACCACCTTTACACCGTGTGATTCCTGAAATTAATTTTTTTTGGACAAATGACGGAGTAAGCGGGATCATAAAGTCCCTTTTTGTTAGCTAGCCTAAAGCCTCAAGGGACCTAAAACGGATACATTTAAATTACAGATAAGAAAAAATAATGTGGAGAAATAACTTGAAGAGAAATACTAACTGTTCAATTACGTAGAACGTACGTTTGAAATAGTTCAAATTGAAAAAAAGGGGGGGGGGGGATAAAATTTAGTATTTAATTATAATTTATTTCAAAATAATTAATAATAGTTGCGCCCCCTAGAACAAAAGGGAAATGTTGATAGAAACATTAAAGCCAAGGTTTGAACAAAATCTAAGATTATAATATCTGACAACTGGATTCGAGGGTACCTTTTAATCAAAAAATGGTTTTGGTTTATTTTTAAAATAAAAAAAGGAAAAAAAAAGAAAGAAAATACGTCAATCTTTGTTCACTCTAGTACGTTGCAGAGGAAGAACAACATCATTAAAAACCTTGGTGTAATATTTCTTAAGAAAACACTGAAGATATACGTAGCCAACAATCGTTCATGATGTAACAATCTCGTAGAAGATGTTCAACCTTCTTGAAATGTAGTCAAAATGTTTGCTAAGTCATTCTCCCAAAGGAGATGTTCTTTGTCTTTCTTTGAGGTCATTAAATGTATGATGACATTGGCCATTATCTTCCAGGCTATTGTTTATTGATTGTATTTCAGTTATTCTCTCTTTTTTTTTATCCCTTTTCCTCTTTCTACTTTTGTATAAACATTGTCAAGAATAAAAGAAGTCTTTCATTAGATAATGAACTGAACATCTATACGGCAAGCAGCATAAAAAAAGTGACAGGGTTTTCGGACGCATCTTCTCTAACTACGAGATAAAGCTTCAACTCTCATGTAAGTCAGCGGAAGCACTCGTCAAATGGATCCCTCGTACACTGTAAAATATATCTACTCTTTTTACATTGTATAGTGTCCTGCTACTTTTTGCGTACTTTCTCACTTTTAATTAGCGATATTAACT
>JAGDQP010009884.1:26213-46736 GCA_022664845.1 Lepisma saccharinum
ATAGAGATAATAGAACACTGCTATAATAGAAAAGAGAAACAGGAACCTGTGGATTTTCTTCTTGTATAAGTAAACGTTACCATAAGTTCTTTATGATGTTTTTCACTGTAGTTTGTGCTAGAACTTTCCCTGTAAAAATGGTTTTACAGGGAAATCATTAAGAGGACGGGCTCCCGCGATTGGACTGTAAAATCAACGGATTTTGCTCTCAATGATGTTAACACTTTTTTATGATTAGAGAAGGTAGTTGAAAGTATTTACCGGTACTCATAATTCGTCCTCTCCGAAAAAAAAAAGTCGCTTGTTAATACATAACGCTGCTCAAACTTTTCTTGTGTCCGAGTTGTCCACGTTACCCTAGCGTCCCCTATTCATGTTTCATTTTTGAAATTTATTCAAGTACTATTTTTTTCGTTCTGTCAATTTTCTAAAAAAAAATCACTAATAAATTTTGATGCATTTAAGTTTAAAGTTTAATTAAAGCCTTTACGGAACTTTTGGCTTAGTTAGTGTGTGGATAATGATGGGAGAATTGTTGGAATGAAGAAAGTAGAGGAAACGGGAGAAACCCGAGAAAACCTATGCATACAGTGTTTCTCCGCCATAAAACTCCCACGTGACACGATCCGGGATCGAACCAGAGACCCAACGAACCAGAAGATCTTTTTCTATCACTGAGCCACTGCGAAATTTGATGTATTTGAGCGTGTAACTTTGATTTGTCATTGGTTTGTTTTCGACTTCCATCTAACGAACAGGAATCTTGTTTTCGTTTTATATATATAAAAAACAAGACCAAGTATGCTATGATGACTGTCGCTTAGTATTTCTTTGAAGGAAAGAGACGTCGCCTGGGACCTTTCTTGTTGATCAGTGGAAAACTTCTGGTCCAATGGCCGACAGGCAAAAGATCCGAAGCCACACCGCCTCCTTAGCGCTGAATTTCACATAATACCTATTATATCCTCCACAATTAATTAACGCTATGAAAGAATTTGATTTCCGTTCCGTTTTTTTTTCTGATTTGTATATTTTTCTTGCTCTTTCCAATGACACACTGATGATGACAGCGCTGCTGTTGAAGCTTAATATTAAATCGAAGCTTACTATATCATTATCTCAGAGTTTGAAGAAGGTAGCCATCAGATAAGGTTATTAAAATCTGATTTCACTTCACAAGAGAAAAAAATATGAGGAAGGAAATGGTTTTGGCTTCTGGGTGTAGAAACATTCCATACTTTTTTCTGAAGTTAAATTCACATCCAAATGTGAATCGAGAGTAAAAACATGTAAACGAAGAAAGTAAGGTCTTGAAATTATAACATAAAGTCCAGCAAATTCAAAATCACGACTCTTACAATGTATTCGTATCTAAATTTTATTCTTGTATATTTATTTATTTATTTGTTGATTTTCATGCGGGAGCAAATATTATGAACAAAATTGAAATCTTTTCTTCGACCAAATTTTCCTTCTTAATGGAAGTTTCTGAAAATGGTTGATGTCTTGTACTATGGACTCCGTTCTTTGTTTTCGTGTTATATATACAGGGTGACTGATTAATGAGTGCAAAAATTTGAGGGTGGATTTTTGGCACCAAAACAGAAAGAAAGTTCGTTTGATGAAATTGTGAAACATGCGTTGTTTCGGGGGTACAGGCGCTCAAAGTTAAGGCGACATCTTCAGAAATGACGTCATATTTACACAAATAATGTCGCAGGCGGTGTCGGCTTATTAAATCACAATCGAAATAGTACCCAATATACATATTGAAGCTATTTTTTTCATTGATGATACAACTTGAGGGAGTTGATAATAAAGTTCTTACACTTTTTAATCATAAACATTGCTCGAATGGTTGTATCGGGTCAACGTTCAAATGAACACTCGTGTAGTACTACGTTTTGGAGTTTTGCGGAACATGAGTTACAGGACTTCAAAATTATTGAAATTTTGTTCTGAACTCCTGAAGGGTAGGCAAAACTTCATACATATGTACTGAAGTTATGCATTTCCCCGATAAAACAGGGAAATATGGTACATTTATACTTAAAAAAAACAATATTTAGTAAAAAAAATATCGAAAAGGTACCTAGTATATTCTTGAAACTCACGTCCCCATCACGATAATCCACGATCTCCCCTGTTCCATATTAGCAATTCATTTTATACCAGTTGTAAGTTCATCACATGAGGCTTCGTATTTTCATTTTAAAAATAATTTTCAAAAAATCATTTTTAAACGTAGATTCGTAGTTAACAAGGAAGATAGTTAAAACAAATCTTTAGATACGAAATTCAGTTGTGCTTTCTGGAATATAGCGAATAGTTGTTTAGAGTTTCTCGACATATTAATACCATCTGTACAATTTTAGATCCCATCATGCACTATTTTCCTTAGAATATACTAAATTGATACATAGGTATAGCTTAACTATTAAACGCAAAATCAACGTTCAAACAAAAACGAATTTAAGTGAATTAAACAAAAAAAGAAATCACTGGAAAAAGCATTGGAAATAAACTTACATTCTTTTCTTGTGGTTCGGACTATATGTGAGATTTGTCAGAGTTCATTTATCAACTAAGAGGATTCCCTTGTCGTGTTCCGAAGCTCTAACTCTTCTGGGACAACCTTCTAACAAAGCTCAAAGTCAGCTTATTGTGAAGACAGGACACAAGAATCGAAAGAAGAAAGACATTTCTTTCCTTCCGCGTAAATGAAAACAAAAAAAGTAAACCAGTGCGACAGATGGGACTGTACTATTGAATAGAACATGGTAACACGTACTCAAGGATTTTTGTTTCTTTCTTGTGTCATTTAATAGACAAAAACTTAGGATTAAAAATAAATGGAAGGATAGCAAAGACTTCTTCTGTTCCTCAATAGTAGAATCATAGGCCGTATTGGGATTTCCTTTTATATTGCTCCAAAGGTCCTGTCGGGTGATATTTTACAGATGTTTCTTCTAAAAAAATATCAAATAAGAAAGATGTAATCTTAGATTTGTTTTTCTGTTCGTATCAATTAAAATGTTCTGAACTATACAGTAAAAGATAAACACAGTTAGTTGACAATAAGATGTTTTTCATTCATTCTAGGTTCATAATTTTCAGTCTGATACGACAACTTTTGGCTGGTGGTGCGTGAGCGTACTTGTAGAGAGAAGTGAGAATAAATAAATTATGGAAGACACTGAAATATATATGGATTTTTTTGGAAGGGTCTTTGAAACGGTTCAGACCAGGACAGGGTAAGGAAAAGAATGCGGAATGAAGTTGTCTAGGAACATAAATTGAAAGTACCATCTCGGCATTTGTCTGCTATGACTGAGGAAAAACCCAGGAGAACCTCTTAAGGATGTTTCTATCGAACACAGAACTTCACGAAACTTTTGTGTGTGTGTGTGTGTGTACGTGCTTGCGCATGCGTGTTTACGGCTTTCTTGGTTGATAAATAGCGCTAATAATCGATTCTTGGCCATAGCAACCGTTGGTTCTAGCCAAGTATGTTCTAAAAGTGGATATGTGATTTCGTCAAAAAATGAAGCCAAACGTCACAGCTTATTCCCGTCCAGTTAGTCCACTTACTCCAATCAGAAACATTGTTCTAGTATAACAAAGAAAGTGGCAAGCTCTTTACTTGTCTGCTACACTGTTAAAAATATTTATTCAGAATTGAGAAAAAATTCTCAAACTGGCTCCGAATAAATTTTATTGAGGTTTGAGCAAGTGATGGCTGTAAAAAATGAGAAAACTTTTCTCATGTAATAAAGAAATGTTTTATACTTGAGAAAAGCTTTCTCAGTTTTGAGCACTATATCCTGCTCAAATTTGAATAAAATTTAGTCGGAGCCAGTTTGAGATTTTTTTTCTCAATTATGAACAAATATTTTTAACAGTGTAGCTAATCAGGCATGGTCGATGTTCAGTTGTTTTTTGGTTTCACTCTTTCATTGGGCATGAGATAACGATAAGCTTACCCTCTATTAAAACATCATTGGTTCTAGCGGACGTAAGGCTGTCATGTGAAAAATTTCCGAAACATCCTTGGAAATAGCAAGGCACTTCTAGCTGTCTAGACATTTCCAGTAATTTGGCTTACAAAAAGTAACCATCATTCCATATTCAGGAATGCTGGGAGCAAGAGAAAAAGAAAAGAGAAACGGATTGCTCAGTTAGAAAAGCAGCGTTCTACCGACTGGACTAAACTCCCAGACATATGAAATACTATATCCAAGCAGAATAGAGTCAGAAATACGTTACTGGAACCATGAAAACATATACTAAGTTACTCCAAGGGCGTACGCTATGTTATAATCACATTTCTATTTGTCAATTAGGGATGGGAATCTCCATTCATTGAGAATATATTCAATGTGTATGAATGCAATCGATTAATATAGCAGCAACAAACATCTGACCAGCATTACACATTTTGCTACAACAATAAAGCCTTTTAACTTTCTGCACATGTGCACCAATCACATTAGAACTGAAAACTGAGACCTTTCAATAAGATAAAATAAATTATACTTGATGCTTTTCGAGGATAACTGTAGATAACTACAAATGTTGACATATCTCTTAAACATTACGGGAATTATCAAGAAACTTTCCCCAAGTTTTTAAAAGTGTGGATTTGTTTCTATGTTGGGTCTCGTTTTATGTTGATTTTCTGCAACCTTTTCCTCATTCTACTTTTCAAAGAAGCCGTTCCCAAACTTTTGACAAGCACTGTGAAGATTAACCGCGTCAAACCTTTTATTCAAAGGACTTGCAGTTCAAACTGGCAGCTAAATTTTGTGTGCTAATCTTTGTAGTTTATCTACTTGTGTACGAAATTTGAATTTGGGTTTCGAGGTGATCTGAGTGACCCTTCCCTTGTCAGTGGTATCTAGTAGGTGTGAATTTTGATTTAGTAGTTCTTAAATTGAAGAAGTTTAGGAATTACTTTTCTTGATCAGCTGTCCGTAACCGTCGATGCATTGACCACTATCAGTACGCGGAATAGTTAATTACTTCTTTTGTAGATGTTGATTATCTAAAAATTGGATTTAAGTAACGATTATAGTTCCCTTAAAAATAAAATAGATTCTGGAAATACGTTGACATCGTTCAAACTTCAAATAAACTGATATCTGTCATTATTCGACCATTCTGGAAACTCCAGAAACTTTTCGTTGGCTCTACAAAAAATAATAAAATGTCAGTTCAGAATGACTAAATCAATTCCAATCATTTCTTTCATGACGATGAAAATGCCTTGAAAGTTTCGAGACTATTACATTTTTAATCTGATTTGATTAATTGAATTCCAGTTTAATTCCGAGAAACGTATCCTTAAATATTCTGCAACATCATTAATTAACTGTAGATTTGGTGGCCTAACAAGACGGTGAAATACTATTGACGTAGGACTAAGGCCGAAAGCTGGAATAATAATAATAATTAGGCGAAGTTTGTTTTTCAGATTACGCTAAGAGTAGGAACTAAAGAAAAATTCACCTAGTGGATAACAAGCAACAAGACGTTGCACATCTACTTCCATGAAAATTAGCTGAGAGTAATTAAATATAAAACAAGCTAATAGGCGTTTCTTTCGTTTTTTTTTTTACTTTTCTACGGGATAACGGTTTGAGAGGGCGAAATACATCCCCAAATATATTTCATATAGCGCTAAAAACTGACAGATTTGGATGAATCTACTCTCATACATAGATATTCGGTGGCTCCATTTTCCATCAATTATGTCTATCTTCTTTCCAACGTCTAAATTGACATAAATTGATTAATATTGGAGTATAGCCTGTATTCCAATTGACATAAATGTTGTACTAGCACATATTTTAACAAAAAGAAAGTAATTTTAAATATCTTTATTATTTAGATGATCCTAGACTCATCTGATTATATTTTCGCTGGAATGGATCTTCTTTAGTAATTCAGGGTTCTCTTCAAGTTGTTAATTAAAAGTTTTCCAAGATATTAAAATAATTGTAGTTGTCTGATACACTTGAAGACACATGTTCTCCGCGAAAATGGGTTTCACTGGTAAAATATTTCTTGAGGGTTTAGACATTGTTATTATTTAAAATTTTCTGGAAATCGGGGACTAAATAGAGGGGACCAAAGTGCTTTTTCGGAGACTTTCCCCGAAAATCGGGGGCGGATGGTCACCTTAATCTACACAGAACTCTATTTACCTGTAGCTATACATATTGTGCACGAGATGTTTGGAATTTATTAACAATTATAAGAAGATTATTTTTGTTACACGTTTTAAAAATATTGATTAAATTATACTAAAGATTTTTTGAAATTTCTGATACAATAAATTTCCAAATATAGTTTTTACGCACGACGTACAGCAGCCGGTAGACTCCTCGCCTTGTAATCGAGATGATTTGGGTTGGATTCCCGGTGCCAGCCGTCCTGATTGAGGGTGTTACCAGGTTTTCCTCAGTCTCAGTCCCAAGACAAATGCTGGGATAGTACATCAAATAAGTCCAGGGTGGATTCCTTATAAAAATCTTTCCCTTGTAATTTTTGTTGATATATCCAGTGTAAAATGACCAAAATTGGGCTGTACGTGGAGAATGTTAAATAAATAAATATATGATCAGAAATAAAACAGAGAAGTAATTCATAAGAATTACAGGTGGAAGAGGTCCTAAATTTGATCCTTGAGGGACTCCTAATTGAACCTCTACTTGTATTTACTATGAACTTTTTGTAAATGACAGATTGTTTAGTGTTTTATAAATAGGCAATTAGCGTCAGAGTATGTACAGTTAAAGTAACTGAGCTTTCGTAAAAATATATGATCTACAATATTAGTCATGTTTGTATAATAACATTAATTTGTGCATCTTTGTGACGTTCTGGTTTCTTTGTGTTGATTCTTGCGCTAATGTGATACTACTTTGACAGAGAAATGATTTTATTTGTTTATCAATAAGCTACATTAATTATTCTAAATCTATACGTACACTGTTAAAAACTGTCCGAAACATTCCTGGAAGAATCTAGGCAAGTATAGCTGTCTGGAGATTTCCAGTAATTTGCTAATAAAAATACAGCCATCATTCAGTTTTAGGAAATGGCAGCAAACGAAAAAAATATAGAAACCGCAAGCGAAATTAGATCACGTTCAGTTAGAAGTCTAGCGTTTTACTGACTGGATTAAACTTCCAGTGCTAAAGCATTAGATGAAAACAGTGCACAGGGTCAGAAATACGTTACCCGAAGTCCGAATGTTTTAATCACTTTTTTTTTTATTTGTCGATTAGGAATCGTAATTCCCATTCATTGAGAGTATTTCCTATTTGTGTTAAAGTGCGTAATCAAAATGGCGGCAGAAAACAATAATTACATGTTTGGTTACGATAAGAAACCGTTTCTCATTTCTACGCATGTGCGAACATAACAGGAACTGAAATTTTGAGAACTTACAGTACCGAAAAACAAATATCTCGGTGTTTTTCCAATATCACTTCAAATACTAGTATTTATCTGAAACATTACTGAATATATCATGGTATTTCCCCCAAATTTTTAACAGTGTAGTCCATGATATCGCTGAAAACATTTTCTACAAAACGGTGATATTTGTGAGTGTATTCTGTTTCGTGATTGTGTTTAATTGCTCATGTCTTCGATGATATTCAACAAAATGCCGAAACAAAGTGTTTGAGAAATGTATATTTACTACAAACCAAAGAGAAAAGAAACGTTTATTGCATTTGAATTTCGTCAGGTTGTTTGTTACTGCAATCAATTTCTCTTTTCTTTGTTTTAATAGCGTACCGCTTCCCTCTGCAGCGTCAGATAAAACTAGAAAGACTCATGGATTCCTCCACTCCCTTTCCAGAAACTCATCCAAGAGATAAATCAACCCTTGGTTCAAGGCCAGAGAAGGTTGAACTCATTGTGATGTCTTGACGGGGTTGATCCGGAGAAATGAAGAGTGGGTCAGCGTGGGTCTGGGTGCTTCATCATTCACTAAACACCATAGGAAGGAAGCCCACCCTCGTTTCGACTACTTCTTTCTCTCTTCTTATCTTTTTCCACCGTTGAAGATGATTCATCTCATCCCTGCTCTTGTATGTATTAAAAAGATTGGTATTGATTACAAGCAAGACATTCGATGCTATAGATGGGATAGCAAGTCGTCTATATTCTTCGTGGCTAAAGTATTAGATTACGGTCTCGGCATGTATGATCAGGCAATAATATTAATTGTGATCTCGCACTTAGATCCTTACGAGAGGAATGATACGAGAAAGTGTTATTGGTGGGAGGCAGAATAATTTTCCTATGAAAGCTCATTAATTTTCCTGTTTTCGTAGTCTTATTTTTTAAACTGGGGTCGGATTACTTGCTCAGTCTTTTGTTTTCAACAGCATTCTTTTCGACATGTAAGAGATTCTCTCTTGGTCGACGATAGACACTAGAGTCACACTCTTTCTGAAAACTGAAACTGATCTTCATTTTAATTCATAAGCAGATATACGCTTATCCAAACTTAGATTTCTCCAAAATTCGATTTTCTGTTACTCCTGAAAAACAGCTTTTGTTTTGCAAACCTTTGATTTTTTAAATATATTCTTCATTTTTAATTTTCATATATGGGCTGAATGGACAACTATTGTGGCTAAGCCCGTCACAAATATGAAGAATGAGGTTCCTTGGCGACCAATGTACCGGGGGAGAGATGAAGAAATCGGCCAGGGCCTTTGCACAGATATGATCCCTACATTCGCGTAGTGAGACTCAGAAGAACTGTGGAAGTTTTAGTCAGGATGGTCTATGACAGGGCTCGTACCTGCTTGCCTTCCAGCATTGATTAGAAGTCCGTGACATTAACCGCCAAACCACGGGAACTGAATAGACCATTTTTGCCCCCAAAAACATGTTTTCTGGAGCCTTGGTTTTTGTTTAAGATCATGGATTTGAAATTTTATCAAACCTTGTTTTCTTGTTCAAGACAATGAACTAAAAACTGGCTAAACCTTGGTTCTTGTTCAAGACAATGTACTAGAAATTGGCCAAACCTTGGTTCTTGTTCAAAACCAGGTTTCATAGATTCATCAAGCCTTGGTTTTTGTTGGAAACACGTTTTTAGAGTGTATATTAAGTTTGATGGTGTGAGAAATAGTGTTTATTTTGTTATATAGAGCTGACTGAAATGTGGACTCCACGAAAGAGTGAAGTAAAGAAATTGAAAGCTTTCGAGATGTGAATATGGAGAAGAATTGATAAAATGAGCTAGATGCAGAAGACACATAAAGTGGAAGTGCTGAAAGAAGTAAGCGAGAGAGAACAATACTTGAGGCAATAAAGAGAAAAACGAACTGGTGAGGACATTGACTGTAGAGAGATTGTACAGTAATGAACACAATAAAAGGCAAGGTTGAGAGAAAAAGAAAGAACCAACTCCTTGACTCTATTAAGGAAAATAAATAGAACGCTAAGACCAGAAAGGAAAGCGCAATATAAGGGCAAATGGAGAGAGATTAGAATGGTTTGAAGGACCTTTCGCTTTCTGCAGATTGCAGAATACTAATGAACATTATAATGGGAGGAAAGTTAACTATAATAACTTCATTGGCAATCTTTTAACTTTAATTTTCAAAACATTTTTCAGGAACCAGACCCCCAGCTATTTATAAACTTGTCAGGCATGTGCAATTGTGCATATATGTCATATGCTTTGCAAATAATAATGTACAGATGTGTCATTATGGTTATTAGTGTTTCTAATGCACAAATAAGACGTTTAACTTTAAAGAGCGTTTTCAGCGGTTATATATGCATGGTGTTTGTCCTCTAGTATATCAGTATTGTGGTTTTGTTGAGGTTTACTTGGAACCTGTTATTTTTATCTCCAATGATTGAAGGAATATCAATTAGTAAGCACATCAATTAACAGGTACATGCTGGATGTCAAAGCGCGATTCAGTTGCATACGAAAGCCTTGACTGGCTAATTGCTCTGGCCAGCCACGTAAACCACGACTCATGATAAGCAACATGACATTAATACCTTTCAGATATTGGGAAAGTACTTCTTTAGAAAAAAGAAGTTTTCTATTCTTAACCAACGTTTAATCATATGAATGAATGTTTTCTACTGAGAATACACATATCCCTAAATGTCTATTGCGTAAATAATACATCTAAATAACACTTCTAAATAGTACGTTTAAAATATTTTACATTATATGTCTAAATAATAGTTCCAAATAATAACTGTAGATAACACCTCTAAATCAGCTGTTTTCAAACTGGTGTTAGCGGACCCCCGGAGGTAAGTGGCAATGTTTAAAGGGGGAGTCCTCAAACACTTCTAAGAGAAAGCAGAATATGCCGTTTTCATCTATTTTATTTTTTTTATTTTTATTTATTTCCATTCTAAAAGATATATTCACAATTCTTTACACTTATTTGCTATAATGTTCTATCCAATGCAAACATGAAACCAGAAAAAACTCTAGACATATGCAGGCAAAAGCCCCAGATTATGCTAAAAAAAATGGACGATGTTTTTTAAAGCGAAAGCTGATGTGTTGTTCCATAGCGAATAAAAGTTTATGTATGCAGTCAGTGGTGGAAATAATGAGAGTGCTGTTCGTGCTTCATATGTAGAATGTCCGCTCATCGCTGAAAAGAGAATTAATACTATTTGTAAGAAATTAATAAAACCCACTGCTCTACTAACGACTGCAACAGTTCTGGGCGAGACAGCTAGTAAGACTCTGAGTTTAGTTTCATTATCAAATAATACAACAAAAAGGATAGATGAAATGGCCGAAAATGTTAGGAAGATATTGATAAACAAAAATAAAAATTGTATATCTTCTGCTATCCAGTTAGATGAAAGCACTGACATTGTGAATAATGCAGATTTAATTGCTTTCATCTGATGAAAATAAATTGCATAAGGATTTTCTTTTTGTAAATACTTACCATCACATACCATATCAGCAGAATTGTTTCAGATTGTAAACAAGTTCATGGTATTAATTGGAATAAATGTGCGGGTGTTAGCAGTGACAATGCAAGATCAATGTGTGGCAGAAAATGTGGACTGGTTACTATGATTCAAACTGTCGCACCATTTGCAGTGTGGGTTCTTTGCTGTATCCACACAGAGGTATTAGCAGAAAATATGCTACCAGAACTCAAGAGTTGCCTTGACAACGTAGTTTGGGTTGCGAGTTTTATTAAATCGCCTTTTGAATTCCAGGTTGTATGGCATAATTTGTGAAGAAATGGGAAGTGTCCACAAGTAATGGTTAATGTCCTTTGAAGTAATGGTTTTCCCGAGAAAATGTATTGATCGATTAGTTGAACTGAGGGATCAAGTCAAGCTCATTTTGTTTGACCTTAACTTTGACATTCCAACTTTGACCTTAAAAACAAGTTCCATAACTTACTGATTTTATTATCTTACCTTGCTGATATCTTCAACCATCTCAATGCAATAAATTTAAGCCTACAGGGACCTAGTATCACTATTTTCCAGGATGAGATAAAACCGAGAATGTGATTAAAAAAACCTCATACTTTGGATTCAGTGATTAGACTTTGAAATCTTTAGCAATTGGTTTCCATGAAAGATTTCGTCCAGATGTCAGGAGAAAATGTTTCAAAGTAGATCCTCAATGTTATTAAGTCACATTCTGGACCAACTGCACTTGCAGCTAAGGGAGTATTTCCCGGCGACGCATGAAAGTGGTATGTGGATAAGAAATCCATTTGCTGATGGGCTATCAACCAACTTCTCTCTTACGCCACAAGAAGGTTTTTTTTTTCAAACTTTCAACTGACAGTTCGTTAAAATTACAGTTTTCACAATTACAACTAGCTACCTTTTCGTTATGACTGACTATCCTGAATTCTCAATAAAAGATTTGAAGTGCTTATTGTGGGAAACCTCAATCTCCCACCTCGCGTATTTGAAATCAAAGTTAAGAAATGAGCTTGAAGTTGAGTAATATTGGATTTATCAGACATTAAACCCACCATTACAGAGCTAATTGTTCAACAGCAGCTTCATTGTTAACATTAAATTGGGTTTGATGTCATTGAAGTTATAATTTTGTCAAGTATTTACTGTTTTCTTTCAAAGCTCGAGGTGATCCATGAAATTTTATTGTTTTTAACGCGTCCGCGAACTGGAAAGTTTGGGAACCACTGTTCTAGACTGAATACAGACTAACTCTTTGATTTGTTTGATATATATATCACTATCTTCCAGAACCTCTGGGTTTTATTCACCAAAATAATTTCTTGTTAAGAGTAGTCTGAGAAAAACTCATTGCAATCATTAATTTCCTTTCGTTATTAATTTTGTATGTTATTTATTCTCCTTTGTTTTCTTTTCTAATTAGCCTGATTTAACATTGTATACACCAGTCAAAGCTTATATCATAGACCTCATAATAGATAGACTTAGCACGCTTCCCCATTTCTTGCTGCGCTAAAACTAATGGGTTTTTGTTCAGAGCACGTAATTTTGAATTCAACCGCTAGATAGCTCTGGCATAGACGTCATATTCTATTATGAGGTCTATGCCAGAGCTACCTAGCTGATGAATACAAAATCACGCACTCTGAACAAAAACGCATTAGTTTTAGCGCATCAAGAAATGGGGAAGCGTGCTAAGTCTATCTATTATGAGGTCTATGCTTATACGTATATATGTCCTGGTGATTCTAATTATCCTCTCCCACTAAGTACAAAAAGGCTGCTTCAATATTAGGACTAGAAATAATGGAATTGGAACAAATCAAGAAAATAAAAATATATTCCTCAATTTCCAATTTCCTTCCATCAGCATGTTATAAAATGAAAATTGTCTTACAGTTAGTAAGTGATGATCATTGTCTTTTCGCGTAGCTGCCAATTTAGTGATGAAAGAATATTTTTGCATATCAAGGTCCTCGTTCGATAGAAACTTAGAACCAAGGAACAAACGTGTGAAATTTGATCCAATTACCAGCACAAGGAGAAAAAGAATCAAAGCGGACAGAGATGGGAAGAGAAACAAAATGAGTTGTTTTCTCCAAAATTCCATTAAAGACGATTTCACAGGCAAAATCTCCAAATCAGATTAGGTTTCTTTTCTTGCCTCCGAGAGAGAGTTTTCTTTCTGGCGTGGCATGAAAGGTAGAGAGAGAGATGTGGTTGGGGGTTGGGGGCTGGAACGGATCAGGAGTCAACCAATCTAGCTCCACAGTAGTTAACCTTGAAAACTCATCGCAGACAGACGGTTACTAAGTGTTGAACATTGTCCAGGATTCTATCAATTATTTTTTTCTTTAAAGTAGAAGCTGTTCACACCAGAAGAATGTAGGTAACATAGACGCTGAATACTGACATGATGGGTAATTTCTATGTTACAAATTCAACGTAGAATGAATTCTACCTAAGTTATTACTGAACCAATTCTTTCAATATTTGGTGAAGTCACCAAATAAATAAATCGTGGGTAAATTTACAAAAAAAGCTTTGAAAATTTGTTTGCCAAGTTGTACTGTATTTTATTTTACAGATTCTTGTAATAAATTAAATTAAAATTATCTTTATTGAAGTAGGCGAGGTCCAGCTTATAGCTGTTCTGCCACTTAACCGTTGTCAAAAGTAAAGAAATAATATTATAAAATAGTTTTGAATCACAACGAAACGATCTAGACAATTAAATATATATATATATATATATATATATATATATATATATATATATATATGAATCCCGCTGTCTCCGCCCGCTCTATTAAAAACTGTTTAGCAACACTGAAAACTAGGACCGCTGAATGATGAGCACTTGCACAGTACTTTCTCTACGGTTTCAAATAATGTTCATGCAAACTTTGATACGGATTCATCCAACTGTATAAGAGTCATTTGAAAAATTGAATTTTAAAATAGGTTTGCAACACTGATAATTGAGGTGCTTGGGGTCGGGGACACTCACAGTATTTTTCGATTAGATCGAATAATGCTTATGACAAGTTTGTTCCAAAACGGTAAAAAGAAAAAGGTAAAGCTATCCCCTGTGTGATACGCACACGCCATGGACGGCGCATGGAGAATGTGGAGGTAGCGCTCCACATTTCCTTGACCAACGGTACGAATTGAGGTGGGGTGGTCAGTCCCACGCTCGACCGTCTTTACCTTCCCAAGGTGCCCAGGAATACCAAGGACACTCCGGTACTCAATTTGATAGGAGGCTGAGTGTTCCTCAGAGCGCCAGGCATGGGAACACTGTGAGAAAAAACTCCAGTGTCCTGGCCGGGATTTGAACCCGGGCCGCGCTACCGTCTGAGCCACGGCGACTCATTGTTCCAAGACGGTATGGAACTAATTAGAAAATATTATATTTATAAAATTGGTTGGCTACAATGCCAACTGCGGCATCTAAAGTAACTTCATAATCTGTGCCAGTACGTAAATACCAAGTTTGGTGCGGATATATCCGACGGTATGTCAGAAATATAAAATATTAATATTTTGAAATTGATCGGTAACACTGATAAAACGTGCCACATACGCCGCATGAAGTATCTCTCTGATCTGTCCTAGTACATAAATGCCAAGTTTTGTGTTGATTTGTCCAATAGCATTGTAGCAATTTCAAATAAAGATTTAAAAAAAAATGGTTGGCAACCATGGCAACTGTGATGTCTGCGGCACCAGAAGTATCTCTATGGCCAGTATATAAATGTCAAGTTTGGTGCTGGTCTTTGCAATGGTTTGAAAGGAATTTGAAATATTGATTTTTGTAATTGGTTAGCAATTCTGATAACTGCGGTGCACGTAGTACTGCTATGACCTGTCCAGAAGTACCTAAAGCGTGTGTACGAAAAATTTGGTGTAGATCAATGAGCGCGTATAGTTTCGTATAAGTAAACGCAATTGTAGAATTTGAAGTTTTAAATAGGTTGGCAACACTGATAATTGGTGGTTTGGGGGCCAGTACACAATTGTTGTATTGTGTCGGCTAATGTGTATGCGGTTACGTCAAATTGTATGGAAGCAATTGAAAAATTGAATTTCAAAAATTCGTCGTGAACACTGAGAACTCGGCGATCCGGAATATCTCTGCGGCCGGAATAGTTGATAATATATCTAGACATAAATACAAATATTAAATATATATATTCATGAAAATCGATCAAATAGAAATTGCTGGGCGACTGGAGAAAGGTTCTGCGAAAAGAGTTCTCATAAGAAATACATAGGGAGAAATCTCGATTCTCTTTTATTCGAAGTTGGTGAGGAGAAAAGGTATGTGAATGCTTCATAACATATCTAGTCGTAAATACGTACATTTTGAAAGTAAAATTATGCAAATCGGCCTGGTAGAAATAGCTGGGCGACTGGACAAAAGATGTATGAAACTACAAGGCATTTTAAATATATATGAGATGTAAACTGTACAACAATGTAGTTATGTACAGAAATGCTAATAAAACTCCAAAAGTGATTGCTAAATGTGCTAGATATACATTTATAATATTATAATAATAACCACCGGCGTTACAGATCGATAGGTCCTGAGCCTGCTCCAACGTGATCTGCCGCGATTGGTGGAACTGCGTCCACCTGAGTGACGGCAGTGTGGTCAGCGCTGAGCGCCACGTAGCCACGAACAGGCATATTAGGGGTTTTCTAGACCGAGTGGCCGCCACGTCTT
The DNA here is from genome assembly GCA_022664845.1 of Lepisma saccharinum. Classification (NCBI taxonomy): domain Eukaryota; kingdom Metazoa; phylum Arthropoda; class Insecta; order Zygentoma; family Lepismatidae; genus Lepisma; species Lepisma saccharinum. The sequence goes on from JAGDQP010009884.1 coordinate 41,920, forward strand.
TATTCACGTGACTCCCTAGTTTTCCTCACGACGCTTGGTAGACGCCGAAAAGTGGTAGTCCATCCAGAAATTTAACCCGGGACCACGCGGACATGAGTCCAACGCTCTAACCATTAGACTATGGAGTCCTTAGAAATACATTTAATATATGAAACCAAAACGTAACATAGGTCATTTAGATGTAAAGTATGCATATCTCTTCCTGCTAATGAATTATATTACTATTATTGTTATTATCACTACAACTACATACAGAATTAAACAATAAAATTAACAATAGTAATAATAGAAGAACGTTTGTTTCGCCATATTAATACGACATACGTACGTATTTATACAATGATAACTCACATATCTTATTAGATATCACCAATTCCAAATATGTACATTTTCCTGATTAAAGGAAACAAATCTGTGAAATTGTTCAGTTGTGTTGTAAGTGCCACTAACTGCTACTCGTGTAGAAAGGATGTCAAAACATCCTTGAATGCACTGGGAGTAGTAAGCAAATCATACTTATCAGAGGGGAATTCCATGTTCTCGCTGTTGAAGCAGAGAATCATTCTACGATCCTATGTTGGGTACTGATGAAGAGATCATCTGAAGCTAAGTTGCCAACAGCTCTACTTTTGTGAATTTTGAATAAAAAAATTATCGTTAGTAATGTCTCCTAGACATGATTAGGATGTTTTCATTATTTTGCTGTGGCAGGGTATGTTCCGACTTATAAGAACCAAACACAAAATATTACGCGAAATCATGTTTTTCTCTGTGTAGTGTTTGTTAAATCGTGATTTAAAATGTAGATTCTTTTACAATAGATTAATATCCTTGGCAGATGAATGACTTTTCTCGTCGCCTTCTAAACAAGGGCTCAAATGTTCAACTGTCTATAATTTTCAATTAGTATTTTGTATGATTGCATATGTCTCTTAATTTTAGAAAATCCTCTCAAATTTTGAAATTTTTTGAGATTGTTGGAAAACCGAAATTTAATACTTTCATTGACTTTACATAGAAATTTTCACACATCACTTCTGAAACAACACATTATTATCAAATACGTTATTTGTAGATATAGCCTTACGACGTAGATCTTAGGTAAAGAGGGAAGTGTTACAGTACATTCATTCAAAATGTGGGGACCGATATAAAGAGAGTGTAATCCGAGATTTAAACGTCTTTTCAAAATAAGGAACTATTTTCTTTGAAAGTGAAAACTGTCATAAAAAAAAGTCATATCTTTGCAGATTGCTAGATGACAAAAGGATTCTAAACTGGTGATATTGTGGAGTGTTTTCAAGTCAAATAAATAGTGTGCAACGATATAATGATTCATATTTCAGTATGCGAAAGAAGAAGGAGGGAAAGAGAGACTTTTGTTTTACGAATGTCTGTGATACCTTGTGCTATACACAACTAATCGAACCTCTCTAAGTAACTTTCCATGTTAAGTTCGTGTACATTTAAGGATTCAAATCACAACATTACATTCATCATCTTCTAAGTTCCAAACGCAACTGCGCCAGCTGAAGTAAGATCAACTACAGAGTCCAAAATAGTTAGGTTTACATTTAGTTTAATTAAACGTTAATGATGACCTGAATTCAAGGTTTGCGTAGGAGAGTATCTAATTTCCACCCCTACGTAGGCAAACAGTCAAAGGTAATCTGGTTAAATCTATTTCCAAACCAAGTTGTAGTGGAGTTTGGTTGCATGTATTATCAACCGTGTGATCTCTAAACTCTTGGTTATTATGTAAATAAGTAACCTTAGAGATAGATTTGAGCAATATTTGTTAGTGGCTGTCTTGGTTATTAAATCAATAAGATAGAGAATCTCTGAGATGTCTATAGAACATGTACTATACTGTTACAGAGTCTGAAAATAGAATGTAAGTTAAAGTATACTACAGTTTGTTACATGCAAGGTATTGTGTGGAGAGGTTATACAGGGCGAAGATAAATACGATGACTACTCAATGTACGCTCTTTGAAGAAGATAAAAGGATATACAAGTACTCCCTACACTCAAAACAATTATTGGTGTTTATTGCCACCCCAAAAGGTGTAATAGAACACCTCTACCTCTACACCAATTTCAGTGCTGGGTAACACCAATTCTAGTGTTCGTTAACACCATCCGGGGTGTCCAACACCGTTTATGGTGTTGACAAACACCTCTGCCAGTATTCAAAAACAACGTTAGGAGTTTTAAAGTACACCGCGAGAAGTGTTAGGGAACACTTTCAATGATGTTTATTAACACTCCTAACGGTGTTTCTGAATACCGGTAGAGGTGTTTGTCAACACCAGAAACGGTGTTGGACACCCCGGATGGTGTTAACGAACACTAGAATTGGTGTTACCCAGCACTGGAATTGGTGTAGAGGTAGAGGTGTTCTATTACACCTTTTGGGGTGGCAATAAACACAAATATTTTTTTTGAGTGTATGTATGGTCATAGTAAAGGTCTACGAGAACTACTATTTATAATAAGGTATATAAGTGATATTTATTGTCATCATGAGCAAGCAGAATTATAGTACTAAGATAAAGATGTGGATTTCAAGGAGTTACTTCAGTGATTCCCCGGATGTAGTTAAGGGTTAAGCTGATAGCTATTAATAGTCCACAGTTCCTGCTTACGATGATTGACTTGTATAATAGTAGAGCCATAGTACTACTATATTTATTCTACATTTAATTGAGATTGCAACTAAACAATAGTGCTCTGCTAGAAGATGTTGTTGCCAATGTCAACACATAAGAAAGACATTGAAGGTAATAAAAATAACGTTATCTTATACTCCTTCACTAAATCAAAGCCAACACATTTATTGCCCTACCTCTTCATCCAAAAGGTAAGAAAAACGAATTTGAATTTATATTTATGGTCTTTAGGCACCTAAGGCCTAATTCGGGATAGGGAAGGCGAAAGGGTGCTAGAAGGAGAGAGGGACAAGGCCAGAATTCGAAGGTACCATCCCGGCATTTGTCTGGTGTCACTGAGTCAAAAGCCTGGATGAGCTTTTGGCTGCTGGGATTGAACCTAGGACTCCCTTAATGCGAACCTAACTCTCTACTATTGAGCTACGGTCGCTTGGTGGTAAGAAAACAAAATTATATTGGTAGCCATGTGTCATAACAAGACAATATATTTTATATAGAACAAAATAATTACCTTCCGATAGTTTCGTTTTCATCGTCTGAAAATGTCATGCATCGCTGCACTTATGAAAATAGAAAGCACGTTACCATTATGAACAACAAGGAAAGACAAACTCGCTTACGTTGCCAGTAATAATTCAATCAATTAAGGTAATGGCATGCTAATTGTGAACGTTACCAGAATATATATAGTATTTCATATCACGTATTTTCTTGTTAGTCATGCTTAGTGTTAATGTATTTCGTCGTCAGAATGAACCATTACATGGACTAATAATGAAATAGAATAAACACAACGTACGTAAGATTTAACAAGTATTCGAACGACGATATTTCCGATTCTAAGGTGGGAAGTGTGTCTGTTTATCCCAGAGAAGCTTTCCATACAACGTGAAATATTTGTCAGCTTATAATCATACGCGAAATCAGCCTCAGGATCAACAGATACAGAGATTATCTCGGTCGAGCAGCCTTGATGCAATTTTAATGCTATATTGCTGCGCTCTGGATAGGAAGTATAATTGGGACTATTTAATGGAAAATGAAGGCCTTTTTCATCCCCACGCTTTCTCAACCCCAATTTCCCACGAAAAAGAAAAAAGAAAAGAAAAGTCGCACGTATAAGTTTAGGGACAGTTCTCAATCTCTTCCAAGAAAATTGGGTTTTCTCTTGGTTTAATATAAGATCCCATTAGAAAAGGGTGGAGTGGAGCATCCGATCCACAAAGCCGACTTACATCTTCTATAAAACCGGAATTTTGGAAAACCCAGATCTTGAACCTCAGAAGCCGTACCTTTGATAACGGGAGCTGAACATTAAGGATTAAAACCAACCAGGGATCGTGCTTGCTCCTTTCGAAAAGGAGTTTTAGCAGTATAGATGGGAGGGTAGGGGTGAGAGGATGAATTAGAAATTTTATTTGAGGCAAAAGCAGTCTTGTATGGAGAAGAGAGCAATGCACGCTAGATGGAGACGCTGGCGGGTCTCCAAGATTTCTTCTTAAAGCTCCTCATTATGTGCCAAATAAATAAATGAAGCAAGCTTCGCAATATACAAAGTAACAGAGAAAGATAGAAAGATAAAAAGAAAGAGAGAGAGAGAGGAGAGATGCTTATAACAACAATAGAGAACCATTACAAGAATTCAGTTCTGAACATAAGAAAAGAACATTATTTATCTCAGCAATAGTTCATATAGAGATTGTCCTGGCTTAGCGGAAGAGTGCTTGCCTCGTATTAAGAAAGTCTCTTGTTCAAATTCTGGGATCGGACATTCCGCTAGTCTTCCATGTTTGCTTTTTCAGGCACAGTCTGCAGTACAGTGATATATCTTTCAGTAAGGACAAAACTGCTACCGTCCTTATTCCTTTGTTATGACCAGAATTGAAACCCGGTCACCTTTGATGACGTGATGATCCACCTGACCAGTACGTATATATCCCAGTAAATAAGGGGTATCGAGCTGAAATAATTTATAAAAAAGCTATTTTTTTTTCAGGATTTTATCTTTGTGATTTCCCAAATGAAATTCCAAAGTTCACTAAAATCCCGTGTGCGCGTCACCTCCAAAATGTCGGCCAAAGATGGCAACCCGGCCCTCAACATTTCGCCCAGGAAATATAGATTTGATGCCGGGAATAATTAGTG
>JAGDQP010009885.1:0-36306 GCA_022664845.1 Lepisma saccharinum
TGGCTCCACTTTTTGCACCTCTGGTGTTGTTGTTCGGATTTAGTATAACTTAAACATGTTCGATTATTCATACTTTCCTTGTTTTCAATTGAAGGGAGGAGCCTATATCTTCCAGCTGATGGATTTCTACTCTGCCAGTGGAATGTCACTTCTCTGGGTGATATTTTTCCAGACCATCTCCATATCATGGATTTTTGGAGCGAACAAGTTTTGTGATTGCATTTTTCAAATGACAGGACAAAGACCTGGTATATTTTGGATTGTGTGCTGGATTTATTTAGCTCCCATTGTCATGTTGGTGAGTGTTACTTTGTTCATTTCTATTTCCTTTTGTATTTCAGTTACTAACGAAGGGAATCAATGAAGTCTGAAATCTTTTTGCTTGTCCTTCTGTTATTAAGGAAACATAAAGTTCGAAAGGTCCATCCATGGTAGTTTTCAGAACTTAGTTACGCAGAAACTAAAAAGGGTAGGAACTCAAGGGTTTTCCCACTGAAATCGTCAACTCAAAAAGTTTGCTTGCGGTTTCATCGATAGATATCATTTGAGGTAGTGAGTGTATCTTGCCAGTGGGTACAACGTGTTCGCGGTGTTTTAAATTAGTAGATAGATGGGTTGGGTTCTGATGGACCCATAATCTGGCTATCTTGCTCTAACAGAGAAGGAGGCAAAAATGGAATGTTGTGCTAATGAAACTTCTTCAATTGGCGATTTTAATGGAAAAAGTTGTAAACTCTTCTTTTCGTTTTTGAGACTGAAAAGAATCAATCTGCACGAACTAGTCTATTACATCTAAATCCACACCCATGCCCCTGCCGGGACTCGAACCCGGGACCTTCGAGCCAATGGCATACCGCCGCAGACCGCTCGGCCACTCGGCCGGCGTTTCCTCCGATGTGTCGTCTAGTTTCCAAAGAGGGAGGGAGAGAGAAAGAGAGAGAGAGAGAGAGAGAGAAAGTAAAAAAAATATTCACGTGGGGGCATGTGCTATGGCACTAATTTCTCCCATTCCCTTTCAACCGAAAAGAATGTCTTTTTTTTCCGGTGACGGGCTAACTCACTTATTTAGAAAAGAGGAGCGTTATACTAAACAAGCAATAAATTAGCTTAGGTTGTGTTAAGAGATAATTAGTTTGGAAGAACATTTAAAGGCCAGCCTAACGTCACGTTCACTTTACAATAAGCACTAATCCAGCTTCCTACTTCGGGAACATGGATTAAGTTCTGACTTGACAATGATGTTACTAAACAAATTACTCCTAGTATGTTCAAATAAATGCCCAAGTAATTAAAGACAATCATAAACTTTAATGACATATGAGAGTTACTCATAGGTCTTATATAACATAATAAACTGTATTACACATGATACGACGACTAATTATAAGGTCCAACCATATTGGCATGTTTCACAATAAACCAGATACATTACACATAAGCAATTATATAAAAAGTTAATCAATATTTAAATGATGAACTCATAACCACAAGTTGTCATCAGGATAAAATAACGAGATTCAATCCACTGAAATAAAAGAATATTGCCTCGGAAAACAATACCAATACTGTGCGTGTCATTGAATTCACATCTACCCTACTGGTGAAACATCGTATTTGTATTTCTCAAATAGTAGAAATCAAAGTTTAATTAATGGTTTGTAAACAACAATAATCAAATCCATTTATACATTATTTATAGTAGTTGAAATACAAAAAGAAATCACATTAACAATAAACTCTGTGAAAAAAAAGTACACTGCAGCTAAATTTTTATGATTATTTACGATCCTTATGCTTCCTTGCTCATTTATTCACTGTGAAACTAACAGAACACAATATACTATTCGTAGTATTGCAACACACAAGTTGTAAATTATTCTTTAACGCCGCGTATTCACTGTACACCTATGTCTTACTCTTCCGAATCTTCCCTTAGTGTTTTGTTCAATTTGAAATCCACGTGTGATGTTTTAGTTCACGGCAATCGAACCAAGGTTTTTGACTTCCCTTTCCTGACGGAAGTCATTACTGGAAATACTGTCACCTCTTCGTTGTAGAACCTCATGTAACTCGTCTCATGGCTTCAGGTACATTAATTAGATACACATTAACTAAAATTAGACTTTTCAACTCTATCTGGATGTATCCTAAGTAAGGGAAACATGATTCAGTAGTAACTTTATGATTCAAAAAAGTTAGTGTCCAACTAAAAGTTGCAGAGTAAAACTCAGCAGTTGTAGAATGTTTTAATTTTCAGATTGACAGAAGAAAACTCTTATCATAAAAAATAGAGAATGGCCAATGTAAAAAATGTCCATGTCCCAAAGTTGGGCAATTTCACAACACAACTTACGGAACATTAATTTTTAGTATGTATCAAATATTGCTTCTGTTTTCCGATATTGTGGAATTTATTAAACTGAGAAAGTAAATCCATCAGTCAATTTTTAAGAATCTGCGTTTACATTAGCATTATCCAAGATTTACAATTCTAATTCACGTAGTGTAGTGGCGAAGGTCGTTATATACGGATTTTGCACTTGAGAAGTAGAGTTGGTTCACACCCTGTTCAAAACAATTATCCTGGATTCCTTTTTTTTTCTGGGTTTTATCTTTAGTCACCAAAACAATTGCAGGAAAAATAACAAATTAAGAGACTCTTCCCCATACTTTAGTTAGGTTTGTGCAACGTTAGATTATGCATGAGTTGTTCATCTTAAGTCTTTTTATAATATATGGATATATGAACAGTGGTAGTGCACAGTCTATAAATATTCTGTCTGATATTTTACGAGCTAAGATGCCATGTTTTGAAGTGCACATTTGGACATTTCTTGTTGTATTCTCAAAGTAACTATTTATGGTAAATAATCATATCCAGAAAAGTTCCTGAATTATGTGCAGACATTAAATGAAATAAGTTTTTCGGCCTGAGCCTTAGATGCCTAAAGTCCACAAATAAGCTCAAATTCAAATTCAATGAAAGTATTTTTGAATAAGTAAGGCAATTTTGATATCTAAATATGAGACTGGGAATGCCGTTGTTAAGAAAAACATTTTTTTAACATTATGAATAGATAAGCTGGTATTGATCAAGTTAATGCAATGTCTACCCAATATAATAAAGAAGTTTATAAACTGAAAATAAAGGTGTATTCATATGAAATTGAACTATGATGGGCATTATGGTAAAGCTAGGCTGAACTTTAGCTAACTCTCTGAAAGCAACTTAATCTGGAAATCTCGGTCGTCTCAATTTAGTGCGTAACAGAGTTGGTGACACCGGATATTGACATCGTGTCCACAGATCAATTTGTCAATTAATGGATTTATTATGTTTTGGATTTCAAGGATATAGTACATGATGGCAACAAAGAGTTTGTTGTTTTCAGTCCCAAGTCAGCTGTATTTCGATATCTATGAGATCTTTCTCAAGCACGAAGGTGACGAATACTTGTAAAAAAAAAAAGTGATACGTAGCGGACGACGCATCAAGTTTGGAACAATTGACTAACGCATTACGTGTAAGTTTCAGGATCGGATCGTGTGTATGTATTGAAAATGTTGTGTAAACGGGTCGCGGGGGGGGGGGATACTAAAAATGAACTACAGACAAAACAATGGGCAATAAACGTAAGGAAAATGCAAGAAATAATCCAAAATAATACGTTTCTTGCTTTATTTTGAGGTGATTTTTTTTTATTATTATTATTACAGTCGTCATTGATGTTCACTCGCTACCCCGTAAAACAAATACCTGTAAAAATGTAATTTATATTACTTGCATCACTTATGTTTTCTTTCCTTTGATGCACACCACAAATAATAAAAATGTGTAAACAGAAATTAAAATATCAAACTATTATTCAACAACACAAGTTGGTTTACACTAGTTAAACTGGGAAAATTCGTAGAATTTAGCGTAATAAGAGGAAATTCGTAGATTTTCTGGCACATATAACAAGTTTCGCTAATGTTATGGGAATAATCAATCAGATATGGGAAATATTTCCGGGAAACGAGGACACCTGATATCCTTAGCCTAATCTATATATGTTAATTATCGTTATGGTGTTGAGAAATATATTTTTCTCTCACAATTCATATTTTCTGAACCATATATATTTTGAATCAGTACATTTTTATTAACTTTCTCGATTTCTCGTCTATCTTTTTCAGAGCATATTCATATTTTATTGTATCCAGTATGAACCTGTTCGATATGGAAATTCCTATGAGTATCCTTTTTGGGCTGAAGTTATGGGTATTCTTATGAGTGTATCGTCAATGATATGGGTTCCTGCATATGCTATTTATTATATATTAACTACTCCAGGATCTATCAGAGAGGTTAGTATATTCTAAGAATTGATTATATCTTCAGTTTGTATGTATTCAGTGTCCCAATTGATTATTCACATCAAAACAAAACAAAACAAAAAAAGTGCCTTTGAAGAAATTTCTAAGCTTGCCTAGTTTCGGAGCTCAAAATTAGGGCAGCATCATTTTAAATGACGTCGTATCTCGAAAAGTAATGACGTAAGTGATGTCGGCTTCGTACATCAGATTGAAAATAGCTATGTTTACGATTGGCGAGTACAGCTTAGAAGTGATTTCTTTACTTGCCCTGTTAAACTCCTTAATTTCTTGACATTAAAATTCTTACGTTGCCAAACCCGTCTCAAATCAAAATCATTGTTTAAATAGATGTATCGGATACTACTTCGAGTGGGATTTGCTAAACTGACACGGATTACGTCATTACTTTTCGAGATATGACGTTATTTGTAAGGATACCACCTCAATTTTGAGCGCCTGTAGCTCCAAAACTAGGCATAGTTCTAAATTTCCTCAAAGGCACTTTTCCCTTGTTTTGAGGTAAATAATTATCTCCCGAAATTTGGGGCATCACTGTATATAACAGCCACATCTTACGTATGCAGTGTTTCAAAGGAGACATATCTGTCCTCAAATTTTCATATTTTCTGAACACCGAGTATGTAAAAGGTAAGTAGATAAAATCCATCATCAACGGCAGATGCTTCAAGGCATCTCCATTCACCCCAGTCTTGTGCTTTTCTCTTTGTCCTAGCGTACGCTTTATTTTCCTTCATATTATCAACAAGTTGTATCCTTCTTCTCTTCCTGTCCTCTCCACAACATTTTCAATGGCATTCCTCAGTACGTAATTCCTGCTTAAACCATGTTCTAACGAGTTCCTTTTTCTGTTCTTCATTGTTTCAATTGTTCGTCCCTCCGCTTGCCTCTTCAGCACTTCTTCATTACATATCTTCTTTGTCCAGCACATTGTTTCCATTGTTCTTCTTGCCCACATTTTCAATGCCTTCAATGTTTTTTTCGTCGTCTATATAACTCAATATTTCATAGAACACAACACGATGAAAAAAATCCGGTGTTCCTCAAGAAAGGGTAGTAGGACCTATTCTTTTCAGAATGATTAAAAAAGCAACTGACAACTTGAAACATTACATATATGCTGATGATCTTCAATGCTACATTCATCTCTACTAGTAGATCTTCTGTCAACAATAACAATTGTAAATCAAGAGTTCCCCAGTAGCATACATTAGTTAAAAATACGTGGATTAAACGTCAGTACACCGAAACGTAATTTTAACATTGTAAATGTACCGTGTTGTCCGCCTATTCAACGGTTTATTTAACGTTGAATAATGGTTGAGAAGAAAGAGTTTCAAATCAAGAAGCAGACGATGAAGAAATGGGTTCAGTTGGCATAAACAGAGCGTGGTTGCTGTCTATTGGCATACGCATTTAGCTGCATTTTGTCCCTTGTTTTCATCGTGATATATTAATTTTCTAACAGTAAATTATCCAACCGTCTGCTGTGGGATTCATAGCTGGAACGTTCCGCACTTGCCGTTGCTTGCTCGACATGCTGACCACTCAGCCACGGATCCGTCTTGAGAGTCACCACTCTTTTACTATTCCCTTTATGTTACGAACACCTTATTTGTAGTAAATGGCAGTCTTGAACGCAGTCGCCACAAATCCAGATATTTCGTTTCACCAACATGTAAGAATAAGAATAAAGAACACTTTTCTTCTTTCTTTGTTATGTGCATTTTTCCCTCTTTAATACTTTGACCATCACTGCTCTACTATTAAATTTGTATTTCTCAAAAACGCCTTAGAAAAACGAGATCTATGTCATAGCTGAAAAGGAAAGTTGGAAACACTTCACATTGACGTCCTATTAACGAAATTAAATGTTGGATGAAATATAGTTTAAAATTTAATCTGTTTTCAACATGCAAATGAGAACATGGGAAAAGTAGTTAATTTTATTCTATTTGCTTTTAAGCACAACTTTTAAGCAATAAACTTGGAAAGATAATCTAGGACACAGTTCAATGTAATAGATAAAAACGCGTCACATTAACGTCCTATCAACGAAATACATTTTTCGTTGGAATATAGATTGAAATTCAATGTGTTTACAACATGGAAAAGAAGACAGGAAATAATAGTTAATGACATTTAATTAGCTTTTACTTACAAACTTTATTCCATTAAACCAGAAGTAATCCCATGAAACTAAATCTATACCATAGTTGAAAATAACAGTTGAATCTACGTAGAACTAACATCTTATCAACAATATCAAGTCTTTCTTAAAGTATGATTTAAAATTAAACGTACTTTTTTTAACCGATAATGGTTAATCAACGAAATAAGCAAAAAATCAATATTCAAAACACGTTTGTGTGCCACTGGAGTTCCTGCCAAAAGGATTAGAAATAAACTTAAAATAGTCACAATGTATCAAAATAGGTTCACAACAGCTTTTGTTCTGTATTAAGATGCCTAATGTTTTATTTATTAATAGTACTAAGCGGAATGATTCTGTGTTTTCGACATTTGTAAAAAATCTTGAGGTAATGTTCAAACAAACTCTCGCTGTGGTTTTAATGGTAGAGCGCTCACATCTGGTGCTTGAGGTTGTTGGTTCGATCTCTGCTCATGCCATGCGGGTTTTGTGCTGAACAAACACAGCATGCGTGAGTTTTTTCAGTATTCTCCCGTTTCCTCCCACTTTCTTCATTCCACCTATTATCCCATCATCATCCATTCTGCCTGAGCCAAAGTTGCCTAAAGGCCTTAAAAATTCAAAATTCGAACAAACCCTTTCTCTTGGAACATATAAATAATATGAATAAAAAGAGTCTACGCATCCTTGCATCCACTTCATCAATTAAAGTATTTTATTCTACTACTGTCAAAGCTTTGCTGGTGAAGACTTTTCTATTTTCTCATCTTCCCTTTGACATACTTTGAAACTTATTTTTGCTCAAGAAGTTAAACTTATTTAGAATAGTAACTTACATGTGGTCAGCTTCTTCTTTGTGGAATGTTTTCACATTAACACCGTTTCTTCTTTCCCTCGAGGCTTCTTCAGATTAAACGAACGTAATATTTACATAAATTTAGGAAGGAATAAAGATTGAGATGATAATAGATAAAACAGGAGTATCTATTTATAAAGGCACGTTTTCCAGTTTAATGTCAAATAACTGTCACAAGAGTAGCTTTAATTTTTGTACAGAATGTCTGTCTAGTTTCCGAACTAAGATGTTTCAATTGTGAATTGACTATGCTAACCTGAGCTTATAATTTATTAAGGAACATCTAATTCATTATTCTGTGCTATTGTTTAGAATACATTTTATTGTAGATAATTTTTAATGAAAACCCTAATTTTCTTTAGAAGTGCATTTTTGGTTAATCTAAATATTATAACATTTTATGATAACACAAATCGATGTTTAGGACAGCAAAATGTTCCGAAATACAAAGCTTTTCATACCTATAAGTTCTATTTTCAGTATAGTATATTCGGTCGGATATATGTTAGTGAAACAAATTGTTTTTGATACTAGTTTAAACAAGTACCAAATTATATTCATCTTCTGTGCTTATTGTCAATATACAGGGTGTAACAAGACTTCGGGAGGTGAGTGCTGATATTGAAACAAGAAAAAGCTGAATGCGGTGGAAAATCCTGGCCCGTTTCGGAGATACAGGATGCCGATAGCGTGGGAATATAAACTTTAGGGCTTCATAGTTTGTAAACCAGAAACAGTGGGCGGTATTTTACCGTCAGAGTCTTCCAACCTGCGCGAACCAAAAATGCATATTCTGAAATTGTGCAATGGGTGCACAAGGGATTCACCAAAGGAAGTAGGGGATTCCCGGAAATTCATTGAAGTTGAATTTAATTTTAAGATCTTTAAGCACGTTTTTCGCAGGCCAGAAATTCGTTCAAGAAAAGGTGTGTAAAAATGAGCATAAATGTGACCACTTGCCAGCAGGTAACAGTAACTCGTTGGCGGGAAATCGATATCTCCAACAGATTACCTTGACGGAATGATTTTCTAAAAACAACGCGTGGTTGTATAACAACTAGGAGTAAATTACATGCATTTCAACGAATGTTTGGTGTATTTGTTATCAGTAAAAGAGACTACAATTGCCCAGTTAGATGGTACTAATTATATTTATCATCTGTACTCAAAGTTCTTCTTATTAGTGCTTATTTCGACCCACATATGCTCCAGAGAACATCTGGGACCTACTTTCTTTGGTGAATGCCTTGTGTATCCATTGCGAAATTTTGGAATATGAGAGTACCATGCCGCTTCAATGCAATTGTTAATGGTATTGGAAATATCAAGCTCTAAATGCTCATGCCTTCCGCAATCTGTATCTCCGAAATGCAATGGAATTTCCACTCCGTTCACTAAGACCTTTTTGTTGTTTCAATATCATAACTCACCTCTCGAAGTTTTTTTTTCTCGAAGTCTTGTCACACCCTGTATATATATAATGGTAATTCATCCAGGTTTGCAAGTGTTTTACGTTCAACTTTTCAATGATTTTCTTTATCATTACGGTCAATCTTGTCAACCAATGTCAACTGATGTGTCAACGGTCACTCGTATAAGGTGAAGTCAATCTTGACAATGAGTGTAAAGAAAACCATTGACAATCGTTCGAAAATTAATTCCAAACTTCGTATAATCGAGCTTTCAAAGATCTCCTTGATCAACATTGTCAATTTTATCTACCAATGTCAATGGCCAGTTTTACACAAGGTGAGGTCAATCCTATGGAAAATTCCTATGGAAAATTAATTCCACAACAAGATTTTTACAATGTGATAAGTTTGTAACACTGATAAGTTTGTCACAACTCACACTTTTGAATCTGTAGTACAGTAAGTGATACAATCATCCATACGCCTGTATAATTTCTTTTATTCAAAATTACGTCATTTTCTACTATTTGAAAGACGTTGAATGAACATCAGAGATAGTTAAAATCATAAAAACACACAAGAAAATATATTTTCCGCTTCGATGCATTAAAATAGTTGGACTGATTAGGTTAACTATGTTAAAAGTAGAGAAACGAGGATGCCTTTTGAAAAATGGCGCACATACAGCTGCTTACGATTCAAACACTATCATTGTAAGACAAACTGGCGTAAAAAATTGAGATTCCAGCAGTCCAGACTAAAGCGGTTAAAGCCTCAATGAAGCATCACTCACAATTGCATAATTCAGGGTCTCAGAAACAAAGGAGAAGAAATAACATAGCTTATGGCAACTACGATGAATAAGAAAGTTAAAGTTCATTTGTTATATACAGGGTGTAACTTAATTAATGTAACAAGCGTCGGGAGGTGATTCCTGACACCGAGATAAGCAAAAAAGGTCCTATGAATATATAGCATATTGGGCACATTGTCAGAGTTAGCGAGGGCCGAAAGCGTGGGAACATAAGTTTGAAGCGCTAGATATCGAAAACCGATAAGCTTAGAGAAGGCAGTCTATGAAAGTCTAGAGGTGGCGCTGGTATTCAATACATAGTTGCTCGGTTCACACACACAGGTGGCGTTGGTGTTCAGTAGTTGCTCGGTTCACACGCATACATGTGTGCAAGACGCGACAGTACAGAAGTGCAGTCATTGTGCTGCGAGTGTTGAATAGAACAAGTGTCAGTGCTCGATTAAAACACGGTGCGTTATTCCAACCGCGAACAGGTCGACATGCCATTCATGTACGGCTGTGCAGATAGCAATGGACGTGAAAAAACACGACTCTATCAGAAGCGTTTTCCTAACAGACGCCAACCATCATACAGGATATTTGCAGCCATTTATCGGCGCGTTTGAAACAGGGACCGTAGTACCTGCTCATGTGGATGCTGGTCGACCCCATCGTGTACGAACACCTGTTATGGACGAACGTGTGTTAGAAGCTGTGGACAATGAGCTACGTACGAGTACGAGGGAACTTAGCCGTGAAATGCATGTTAGTCACACGATTCTGTGGCGTCCGTTACATGAAAACGCCTTGTACCCATACCACCTGCAAAGGCAACAAGGACTGACAGAAGCGGATTTCCAACCACGTGAAGCATTCTGCCAGTGCTTTATTCAACAGACCACTACCATCATGCTGTTTCTGGCATCAGTACTGTTCGCTGACGAGGCCACGTTTGGAAGGGATGGTATCGTCAACATGCATAACACACACACGTGGGCAGATGCATATCCCCATGGTACGCGGTTGTCACTCATTATCAACATCAATTTGGACTCAATGTATGGTGTGGTATTGTCCATGATCAACTGATCGGCCCATACATGCTATCCCGAAGACTGAATGGAGCACAGTATTTGACCTTCCTGCAGGATACACTGCCCGAATTACTGGAAAATGTTCCCCTAGCGATTCGCCGCAACATATGGTACATGTATGATGGGGTTCCCACGCACTTCAGAGTGAATATCCGCCGGTGGTTGAAAAATAATTTCCTAAGACGTTGGATGATCGGGCGTGGTGGTCCAGTGCATTGGCCTGCCCGGTTCCCAGATCTGAATCAACTGCATTTTTATCTGTGGGAACACATTAAAAAAATGGTGTATGCTACTCCTGTCAACGATGTCAACGACTTGGAACAGCGTATCCATAACGCCTGTGCAATTGTTTGCCATGACGCAGGTATCTTCGAACGGGTTCGCCAATCCATGATCCGGCGTTGTCATGCATGCATTGCTGTCCATGGCGGACACTTTGAACATCTCCTGTGATGTGCCCGACGAACGTACGTTTGTGTCTCTCTGCACTTCTATAGTTTAAAAAAAATCGAGAGTTACCTGACGCTGACGCAGGTGGAGGAGAATTGCGACTTGAATGAATTAGCGGGGACACTAAGGAGGTTACGCGAAAAGCTATATAAAAAGCAACGCCAAGGAATAAAAGTACAAAGAAGAAAAGAAAAACATTTTGGACCAAAGGATTAGGAAAAAATGAACATGAAAAACTAAAAGCAAGTAGGAAGAGCTACCGAGCGGGAAATGACGAACTCAGAACTATACGACTTAACAAATATATACAAATCAAGCAAGCCTTCGAAAAGGAATTATACGAAAGTAAAAAAGATAGAAAAAGTTCGTTGACGAAAATCTTAGTCAGGCCATATGGGGAATGTATAAACTGGTAATGAAAAAAAATCAAAACTAAGGGAACATTAAAAACACTCAGAAATGATGAAGGGAACTACACAAAAAAATAGTAGGAAACAATCGAGCTTCTGTACTCAAAATTATTTCCGAATGACAACCATGAAGAAGACAATTTAGAATAAAGAAGAATAAGAAACGAAACACAAAATAACAAAACAATAGATGAAGAACATGCAGAAAAAATAATCATAACAAACGAACAAGTTGAAAAGGCTATCAAAAGTCTCAAAAATGGAAAAGTCCCTGGTCCTGACGGGAGTAAAAACGAAATTTACAAAATATAATGTGATTTGTGGACACCATATTTAGCAAGGCTATTCACCGAATGCATAAAACAACAAAAATTCCCGCCACTGTGGAAAGAAGCTAACCTAATAATTCTTCTAAAAGGCGAAGATAAAGATAAAACTAACCCGAAATCATACATGAATATCTGTTTATTGAATGTAGTAAGTAAAATTAAAAAATATATACTGCAGAAAATTAATGAGAAAAGAGACAACATTGCTAATTGCAAATTGTAATATGGCTTTCGCCCCGGCAAATCCATGGAAGACGCCATAAATGAATTCTGCGACAAAATTAAGGAACTTGAAGGAAACAACTGCAAATATGTCAAGGGCATAATTTTTTACATTGTTGGGGCGTTTGAGAACCTCTGGTGGCCCTCGCTGCTCAGGGAATTAGGAAAGATCGGAGTGCACCCAAGAATATGGAATTTGGTTAAGGATTATTTTTTAAGAATAGATTGATACGACTGATGGTGTCGTGGTGAAGACCCCGACGAGAGGTTGCCCGCAGGGCTCTGTATTAGGACCGGTCTTTTGGGACCTGATGTTCCAGCCATGTCTGGAGATACTAAATCAACTACAACGAGTGGTAGGGCACGCCGATGATGGCGGTGGTGATAAAGGGTGACAGTAGATTAGATTTACAAAATAAACAAACGAAATAGTAAACCAGATTACATCATGGTGTAATAACAACAAACTCAACATATCAGCAGAAAAAACGAAATACATGCTATTCGAAGGTAAACTGAACTTCAATAGAAGACCAATCATCAAAATTAACAATAAAACTATCAAAAGAGAAAAGAATTTTAAATGTTTAGGAGTAATATTGGATGAAAGACTGAACTTCAGAATACATGTCTCAACAGTTAAGAGTAAGGCACTCAAAATCACACACAGAGTAATAAATCTAGCAAAAAACGAATATAAAATCCCCGATGAAAATCATAAAATTATACCATGATGTCATCATAAGATCTATCTTGGGTTACGCCGCCAGTGCTTTTAACCACCGGATGGATGATGTAAAACAAATACAAATTATTAACAGCGCGCAACGACAAATCCTGCTTAGAATGACGAGAGCCTACAGAACCACTCCGGTTTAGCCACTCCACGTAGCAACGGCGACCCTGCCTATGCACCTACAAATAAAGAAACTGGAGCCATGTACTGGTTGAAAAAAGGAAAGGAACAAAAAGTTATGAAAACATTACACCAGCAAGCAAATAGTGTAACCGAAAATTCCAATATTTTAACCGGTGCATGGCGACGGTTCTGGAATAACACCACGAAAGGTAGGAGGCGGTATAACTTGTTTCCAGACGTGGCTAAGCGCATGAAACCGGACATGGAAATCGAAGGCGGGCTTATGCATTTTGTAACGGGACACTGCCCCTACAAACTAAAACTGAGAGAATTGAAACTGGTAGAAGATAATCAGTGCCGCGTATGTGGAACCGTGGCGACCCCAGAACATGTGGTACTCCAATGCACAGAGACCCAAGAACTACTGAAAGAACGACGAAACCTCCTGAAACAAAATAATAATGAACTACCATAAACGAACAATAGTTGAAACAATACTAAACAAAACAAACAGAGAAGTGAAAATAAAATGACTAAATGTTTCGCTGGAATCAAGCGAAGAGTGCCTTGTTTAGTATTGTAACCCCGAAACAAGAGACACTCAATTAAGGATGGAATGTAGTGCGAATGTGATGGAAGGAAGAGTGCGTGAATATTACTACACGATTTTGAACAAAACTAACAATTAGCAAATAGCTCCACTTTCGGAATCCGGAAATGGGAGTAAAAGTGAAAACTGTTCCTGTGAATGCGTGTGATGTGTGAGTGAGTGTAAAGTAATGTGAAATGGGGAAGAGGAGGAACAACCAGTGACAACAGAACAACAACCACTGGTGAGTGCCAAAAAGGAGGAAGCGAAAAACCTTTGTAGGACTCAACATCCCATTCTATGCGCACCCTACCTAATAATAAAGCTATTTTCTCGTTTCAGGAGAAGAAGAGGCTGCTGCCTCAAGTCAATGTGGTGTAGTCTTGTGTCGTTCTGTGTTGTACTGTGTCTCGTTAAATGTTACATGTGTGAATGTATGTGTTTTTGTAATAAAATATAGCATATAATATGTAGGGGTCCCCCCCAAGAATACAAGTTCCAACTTTAAGGGACAAAGGCCAGGAGAACATCCTGGACACCTGGCCAAAGACTGCCCCGCAACACCCGATGTATCAGACAGAGGGGCCATAGGAGCTTCTTGGACTGTCGGAATGCCAGCAATCCAAGAATCTCTAGGGACACGCCTGCCCCAAGGCGAGAAGAACAAACATGTTCTTGCTGCACGCCCTGGAAAGTGCACGACTCGACTTGTGCAAAGCATGCAAAGAGGCAGGGGCAGAAGGTGAGCCCCAAATGTAAAAAATGTAAAATGTAATGTACTTCAATAGCTACTGCTTCGAACTTACTGTTCCCAAGCTTTCGTTCCTCGCTAACTCTGACAATATGCCTAATATACTATATGTTCATAGAACCGTTTTTGCTTATCTCGGTGTCAGGAATCACCTCCCGACTTTTGTTACATTAATTAAGTTACACCCTGTACAATACGAAAAATGTGTGACACAATACGTGAATATTTTAAGTCAGATAAATAAAAATATGTCATTTATACAAAAATTAAGTCGAATTTGATCATTTTAAAATGTCAGTTTCATCCTTTTGTCTCCAAGTTCATTGGAATACTTCGCGCTTAATTAAATTGATTAGTTCATGATTATTATGAAACTACACAAATACATAAAAACGGAGCTTGCGTAAACCGGAATTTACACTAGTCCCGACTGTATCTTTATTCATTTGTTGAAATTTGAATAAAGCGGAAACTTTTCAAGAAACACAGAAATGCAGAAAGGAAACACAGAAAAAAACATTTGGTCTCTTCGAATTCCGGTTCAAGCAAATTTCACTCCGTAATAAGAAAACCTAAACAGAATCACTCCGTAATAAGAAACTTAGCTAATCCTAAGTCAATGCAGATCATTTAAAAATGTTTTGAACTTATTAAATTGTAAAAACCTCTAATTATTTTCTCCTCTCATTTCAGAATATTCGCAACGGATTCATACCAACAATTAACAAAACACGAGGTCATAGACCTCCAATTGCAGAAGCAACAGGCGCCATTCCATTGTCAGAAAGTAAAGTAGGTTTGATCTATGCAAGTCCTCAATGAAGACTGATTTGCATTCACTATTCATGGGATTAGATGAACTGATTGCTTGTTTTTTTTTTAATGATAGTACATAAATTTAGTACTCCATGATCTAGTCAGAATTATTTAATCTTATTTTGATAAGAACTGCAAAAATAGCACATTTTTTTTATGGTGAGCATAGGGAGGTAGGCCTATTAGACAAACAACGTATTGCATACCATATGCAATATTTTTATTGTGTATAGTGTACTGGCGTAATCAAAGAAATTACTTTAATCAGCAAGATATTTATGATAGCGTTTATGTGTCTGCTTCTGCTCATTCTTAGCTGAACAGGTTAAGAGGCCTCAGAACCTACTCCTTGTGTTTTTCCATATTTTTTTAAAATACTGGACAAATGACAAACAATGATGATATTTTGAGAAAATGACCTTAATAGTACTTGTGAATGTCTTTCAAATAAACTACACGACAATGTGAAGAATTTAATTGTAAATGAGAAATGTGAAAGCCAAGTGTATGACGTATACCATTACTGGTATGCAAATTTTTCAGCTTCAACAAACAATTTCAAATTCTCAAGTACTTCATTTGATAAACATCTACAAGCATTATCGGGATATCCTTCCAAAATTTAATTGTTGCTGATCATTTGCCTAGAATTTTTTTAAATATGAGAAAAGATACGTCTAGAGTAGGTACTGAGACCTCTTAATAGCTAGTCGAATTTCTTCACATAATATATCGATGTTGTTAAAATGTTTGCTTACACTGAAGTTATCGCAAACACTATTGTATTTATATCTAGTATTAATTATGAGAGTAAAACTTTGTTTTAGCTTTCTCGTCATTCATTGTGTGGTACGTAGAAAATCATTATGATGGTGGATTATTATGTTCAAAGTTCATTAATCATGATATATATACAGTAAGTGATAAAACACAAAGTCTTTGACGGTTTCATGAAATTTCTGGTCACAGCGTTAAAAGTTACTTCTAAACTCGTTACGAACTTTTGGATTTCCCTTTTATGAATAGAAAATGTTGTTATTAGTTATATCGCTCATAAATTGACAAAGAAAAACCCGTTAATGTTTAGGAACTTGAAAAGGAAGACCATAATGCATTTCTTAATCTAATCTTCACTTTAGTTATGAATAGTGTTGCGAACAAAGACAATTATAAATTCTTAAATTACAACCTACAAGTGGCTAAATTCTTACTTAACTTATGGAAATTTTTTGTGATATTTTGTATCGAAATAAGTACTCAAACTGCAAAAGTTGGCAGCTCTGTTTTTATCTATATATTATAAAATAACATAAATATATAGATTATCATAATTTTATTGCACATTCTTCCATGAAGTTGTAAACCGTATAAACGGAATTTGAAACTAATAAACTATAAGAAACAAGTATAATTATAATTTATTAATGTAAATAGTATAATCAGAAATCATTTTGTTACATTTGTCTTGTCGAATTGTTCATATTTGATTTAATAACTGAAATCCAAGTAACAACATAATTGCACTTCTTAACTTTTCTTCTTATGTTTTCTGATTAGCATCTGACATAAATGATTTATACTTGTTATTTAAGAATTCTTTCACTTTGAATTTCGATAGTTCTTGATTAATATCATTCGTATATATGTAGTTGATTATATATATATACACACATGAAACTTGTATGAAAAATAGAAGATATTATATTATAATAAGTGTATTAATGTGATGCAAAGAAGCAACTCAGGTTTTGATAAATTTATTGAAAATAAAATGTCACATGGCTTCGAATCGAAGAACAAGAAATCAAGAAAAGAACTTAATTTAAGATTTAAATGTTAAGAAATGAATCTAACATTTCTTTCAAGAGAAATCAGGAAAAGCGTAAAGTATTAATCATTTCTGTCTTCTCCTGATAAACTAAAGTAAATACATATAGTTTTGCATAACATTTCTTTTAAATAATTCCACTAATTCACTTCCAGAATTGCAGTTCAGTTTCTCCACTTGCTTTGTTTAAAAGTAGATCAAAAAAATAAGAAAGACAACTTTATGGTTGTGACACCACTATGTCAATGAAAAGACCATGATTAAATTTGAACAGTATACAGTACCTATTGATGATATTAAGAAACAAATCTGAACAAGGTTGTGATGAAATATTCTTTAGAAATGCACGTTCTCATAGTAATGACAATGCTTTAGTTTTGTGTATTAATTGTGTGTGGCAGTTTGATAGTTGTATAACATTTTCTAACTCTAAAGCGATTTAGATACATTCACGCCACAAGCTACGAACTTCAGTTTAGTAGTATATTTGTAAGTAGATCTGAGGTCTGCAATCAGAGCTATTACGTAATAGGCCTACTATCTTAAAGTTTACTTTAGACTTGGTTAATACTAGTTAAAACTGCTGTAGTTGTTCAAGTCAAAGTTTGTAAAAATGATGTTTATAATTTATTTTACGTTAAACTATGAATATGTGTAGTTTTAGAGGTAAATAGTACATATGAACTAAAACTAGACAAAAACTCAGGGAGATACTAATCTCTCTTTGTGTTGTTCTCGTTCTAAGGAAAAAAATAAATAAGTGTGCATTTATTCAGTATATAAATCAGCTTTATTTCCTGGGCCTTAAATTTTAGCGTTTATTCTTATTTATCATGAAATAAGGATGTAGTTGGAAGTATCAATAAAAGCAAAAAAGAACGAAAAAAAAAATTGAAATCCAATTAAGGAACTATTATTAGGAAGTGGTGAATAATCGAATTATGAAACTAATTTTAAGAACAATAATTGAGAATAATCAAACGTATTAAAGTAAAATATTACATAAAGAAAATTCAGAAAAGAATGCGAATGAGGTTCTATAAATTATAAAATTTACTGGGACAAATAGCATAATCGGAGTGATTATATTTGCTCTTGTTAAGCAAAGGAAAAGGACCTTCCGTACAGTAAGAAATGATGTACATATGTTCTCTTTGTTCTTTGAAAGTATCTACTGAATTCTTTTAAAATTCATTTTATTGTAAATAAAAAAAGTGTTTATTTTCAGTGTTGTAATAGGTCAAGTTGACGTATGCTTTACTAACTCATAAAGCATACGTTTAAAACTTTTTATAATATATGAATCAACTGGATATCATGTAACGTCATCACAGATTAATGAAGCCATATGGTTTATAATAGCATCAAAGTTTCCTAAATAAAGTACATATTGAATTATGCGAAAAAACAGTGCTAGATGTCACTATATTAAAATGATTAATAAAAGCAGTTTCTCAGTAAAAACTGTTAACAAAGGATAGCTATTTTTTCTTGAGAATTATCAGGGAAAGTACTATTTACAAAAATAAATATTTCACTGACTTCTCTCATGTAAAGTCATTCAATCCTTAAATATTAGAATTTTAAATATTAAATTTGCATAAATTTAATATTTAATACATAGAATGGCATTCAGTTTGATATGAAAAGATCAATATAGTTAATCATCTTTCTCGTACTATTTTTACGTCAACTTTCGCTATTACTTCAACTGTTTCATTGTTCACAGTTGTCCTTTAGGAGTTCCCATAGGAAATTATTATAAGAACAAAGTGATCTGATGCAGGCTAGTATTTTTAAACCTAAACTATAATAGTTGGAGATGAATGACTTTATCAAAATTATAGACGTATGTTTGTGCACTAAAACATTTTATATATATATATCCGTGATAAGTTTTGAAAGAACTGAATGACAGTTCAAACAGAACTGTAATAGCAAGAAAATAGAAGACAAATATCCAAATATGGATCTTGGAACGGGCATATAGTTTGTGATTATTTTTGTTATAAAAAATATATATCAATGCTTCTCTGGCTTTTCAGTATCTCACTGAAATTCAACCAGTATTGTGTTTGAAAGACTGGAAATTTTACTTATTCTGTATATACTTTGTTATGGAAAAATTAAAAGACTACCGTACGTTGGAAATGGAGTGGAATATGCTAATATGAAAATTCTGATGTGACGCTTTCCTTGTGTCCATAAGATAACTTATGTGTATGCTTTGAATTACATAAAAAAACTTCAATATTGATTCAATTGTTTATTATTTTCCATTCTACTTGTATTGCATGCCAGCTTGTGGGACATATAAAGCACAATGACAATTCATACAGAATTATTTGAAAAAGCGTAAATTAATTTAAAAGAATAATCAGTATTTTAATTTAGGAACATGCTTTTAGTCTGCTTCTTCCGCGTTCAAACATTTGTGTAGCAGTAACCCAACAATTCAATTGCATAGAGAAGACTTTTATATACTGTACATTTCTCATCTAGAGGTTTCAGTTCTACATCCATTTGCGTTACACGAAATGAGAGCATAAATTAGACATGTTAATCAAAAAAGAAGTCTACTCGATTTTTACATTTCATTCAATCTTGCTTAAAAGAATATAATCCCGATTTATTCCATGGAAGACAAATCGTGAACGATTATTGAGTAGTTAATTACAATAGTTTAATCCGGATTTGTTGTACATTCACTCAGCTGATTGGCAGAGAGGTATTTGTATACCGAAAAAAAAATCGAAGAGATACTTCGTTTTTTTACGTTAAAATTCATCAATTGACTGGATCCAGCGAGCGTGTTTCCGTAACTTATTATACATTTTCGATCCTAAGTGTATACGACCATTTTGGCAGTGATATTATGTTGTAGTGGGGTTTGAAGATCATACGAGTACTAGTTTCTAAACCTTGTCACTGCCAGATGTTTTCTTAGCTATCATCTTCGGATAGCTATTGTTGGTCACAACAATCAAATAATGTTTCTGCAATATACCGGTAGTTGTTTCATTTCATGTTTTAAGAGATTATTGATATACTGAGGAAGAGACAATTCCGAAGTACTGATTTATCTTTGTAATTATTTTTTACCTCCATCGCAGTATTTTTGACGAATTTTAGCTTTTTAGGCCAGGTGAAAGTGCATTTTCGAAATCCGAGGGTTGAGAGGTGTTTTAGGGGTAATAATATTCCCAGTAATTGCATTTTTAATTTTTTCCCTGTAATTCCAACTTGTCCACGAATCTTTGTGCCGAATTTCAGCTTTCTACGCCAACGGAAAGAACATTAAAAACAGCTGAAAGGACAGACAGACGTTATACGTTAGGGATTTTGTAGATCAGTGATTGTCAACCTAATGTGGCGCGGCATATCTGTTGAGACGTCGTGAATTGTGTCACAAACACTCAATATTTGTTTAGAAAGAAGGGACAAAGTAACTTAGCGCACGCAAGACCGAGTCACTAGACGTTCGTGTCAAGACTGAGTGTAATACACTGAAAAGCACTGACGTAGATAGACGTTTCTGATATAGCGTCTTTGCGTATCTACTTTACTAAAAAAAAAAAAAAAATGTATTGAGGTTCTACCGAGTGAAGATAAAGAATTCTAATGTATCAAGACATTATATCGGTACTAATTTGATTTCGTTTATAGCAAAAAAAATCTTGCATAGTTCGTTTCGCTGGCAATTGCTAATAACCTTACAACTTTCTTGGAACTTATGAAGATTATATATGTATAGGCATGTTGAACTAGGAGACTATCGATTAGAATCTTACTTGCGTGTGGAATCTTCGAGTCTTCTTTGTAGTGAAAATATTAACTTGTATTAAATTAACGTTTCGGACAACGATAAGTTCTTTCACCAAATATTAGTTATAAAAAAATAGGAGAGAGAATGATGGAAAGCTATAAAGAGAGAAATCGAAACATCGGTGTCGATTTGTTCTGTTGAAACACGTATTGTTAATTTGAGATAATGTAATGCTTTATACACACATGCTACTATTCGGTGGAATATTCTATTGTCTTAGAGACGGGAGAATTAGTCTGAAGTTCTCAACACTATTACTTTAAATCTTTCTTGAATTTGTGCGTAATGTAAATTATTTTTACAATATTTTTGCCGACAAACGTTTCTTCTCCTCATGAGATTGACAGATTTCAAACATGGATACTCAAAATACTAACCGACCACATTACTTCGCTGCTGTTTGCAGTGAAAGTAAGAGGTATTAAGTAAGCGTTTAAGTAATTTTGGTCAGATGCAATAAATGTCTATTGATGAGAAATATTTTAATGCCAGTCTAGGCACTTGTGTATCCAGCAACTCATCATTAGACAGGCACAGAATAAGTTTCTATTGGTCTTAAGAATGTTAAGTCGCTTCCTTCTTTCCACATCTCTTTCTCCTTTGATTCGAAGCAGCGGTGATACTTCAGATTCTATTGGTAAAGTGCTAGTTTGCCCATTACGTTGATACGCATTAGGTTAAATAAAACTGTTAAGATAAACAAATCAAGCTACGGAATATTTTATGCTAATCGATCAAGATGTTTAGCTCTGACTAAGATCGGAAAGTGGAACTATCAGTGGTTCAGCTATCTAAACCTAATAATGCAGGGTTAATAACATAGATCGACTTACTGTGTTTACGTATGAATGTATTTGTAGCTCTTCATTTCCTCATTAGATTACGAGCAACCATTGTTCTAATTGATTCCCTTGCGAAGTGGGAGGTTTTTTTTTGTGTATTTGCGTAAAAACTGAAATTACGTGGCCAAAGCTCCATTTTTTTCTCCCTACCCATGTGGACGTACTCTAATCACTAATTCGTATTGTAATCGTTCAAAACTTTGCATTACATAAAACACTCATAAAGATAAGAAATGAGGAGCAGTATTTGGAATCAATTAAACATGACATACGCCATCGTATTATATATGAATCAAATTACCTTTACAGCGATCTTTAAATAAAGACGAGGCGGAAATGTTTATATATTTTCCCATAAGTCTAAACGTATTGAGCGCGATGTGACGTCGAAAGTGGTCATATACTTTTATCTTTCAACACCTCCACATTGAGGGGGAAAAAACAATAGCAAGAAGACAAACACCAGAAGAGATAACTACGTTCGTAGAATAATTACTAAAACTGACGAGGAATATGAGAATGATGTGGTAAATAAAGTACGACGTTGAATAAATGAAGTGTGTGGTTACCAGGAAGGGAATTATTGGACCGGATCCCGAAGTGACTTCCGTGCATTTTTAATTGTTGTACAGGTTAAAATGATCCACCATGATACTTGACATTCTTCTCTGAATGTGTTATAGGTGTCTCCCCCGATGTATATTATACTGAAAGAGCAAAATATTGCAACAATGCATTGACATGAAAGTAATCTGAGTTTTTTAACTTTTGTTGCACCAAGGATAGCCATATTTTTCTTGATATTTTTTATGCAAATTGTATACCGAGCGCATCTTTATAATACCCTCGTCTTTTGATACGACATACCTCGTGGGCCCAATTATAACATATTCCAAGGAAGAGAAAAA
Source organism: Lepisma saccharinum (assembly GCA_022664845.1). Taxonomy (NCBI): domain Eukaryota; kingdom Metazoa; phylum Arthropoda; class Insecta; order Zygentoma; family Lepismatidae; genus Lepisma; species Lepisma saccharinum. The sequence goes on from JAGDQP010009885.1 coordinate 22,515, forward strand.
GTGTTATTTAAAACCAATTAGTATAAAATTTATATGTAATCAACAAATTTCTTGATTTTATTTTAATATAACAATCACACACTAATTTTGACAGGATTTTATTATTTTTTTAAAAAAAAGAAAAGCAGAAATTAAAATATAATAAAACACTAATTTCCGAAATTGCAGATTTTGGCTACATTTTGACATTAAAAATTTTACTACCTACACTTTTCGTTTCCAGTATGCTTTAGTACTAACTTCAAATGCTTACAAGCATTAATCCTTCAGTTCAAGATGCTCGTCCGCTAACTGTGTAAAATAACTATACTATACTACACAACACAACTAATAGTAACGTATGTTTGTCATAGAGTAAAATAGATGAGTTATATAAGACACAAAATATATAAAGTTGTTTAAAAATATGTCAAGTAATTTAATCTTTGAGATTTGACAAAAGAGAATTAACTCGAGAAATTGATGCGTGTCTTTGAACTTTAGTATAGAAGATTATCCATAGATCTCCTAGGAGTGTATTACATTCTTTTGATTCTCGTTTTAGAATCACTAAATTATTCACGAAGTTAATTCTATGATTTTATTTCTTTGCTAAGAAGTAAAATCTCCTTTTGGGAATACTAATCGTTATTTATTGCACATCAGTTACTGGCACGTCAGTTACTGGACCACACTGTTTTACTTCAGGAGATAGAAAAGAAGTTCTTGTCACCATTTATTCTTTGATTGAACTCTAAATAAGAATCTATAATGATGACCTTAAATAGATTGAATGTCTTTTCCAGTTACTGCATATCAATCTCAATTTATGCTATAGCTGTCAGTTTATTTTCTAAAGTTTGAACTTTCATTTACATTATTCTGTTCACCAAGGTCATTAGTACCATTCTAATTTTCATTTGCTTCACTATATCCTTGTTTAAGTAATTGTCAAATAAAAGGCCTAACATATTTACCCTGATATCGAGTGAGACCTTTTAGGCCTTTATGCAATTATTACGTGAGAAATAGAGTATACAATGCACGCAAAAGTTGTGTCTTGGATTTTCGGATACCTCCCCGTGTTTGACTTGCTCGAGGGCTCAGGTTCCGGATATATCCATGTTGGTCATTTACTAATGAAGACGATCCAAAACTTCCGTTGGTTTTAAATTAGGAAATTATCTCTCTTTTTATCTGCTTTTGGGTAATACCTTATCCTTTACTACGATTTATCATGATGACAAAGTTCTCACGAAAAAAGCTAGAATAAATTCATCTTCGAGTAGAGTTGAAGGTAACAAGAAGGTATTTTACGACAGAGAAATAAATGCTTGCAAGTTACATGTTTTTAAACAAAATTTAATATTATGGATATTACGACTTGACGAAAGCTCCTGAAAAAATTCTCATATAAAAATATTAACTGTGTATCCTTTTGCACAGTTTGATAAATTTTAAAGATGACTATTCCGCTGTAAGTTTAAAATTTTGTTTTGCCTTTTTCACTATTTTTGAAAATGGAAAATAAATACATAGGAAGTGCAAGCTTTAAAGTTAGTACTGCAAAGCATAAAATGAAAGAAACTTTTTATGTGTGTATATTAATGAGAAACTAAGATAGAAAGAGAGGCTACTTACGGTGTATAGGTGGGTAGTAAAGTAAATAAACAATTCACACTCAAGTGGCTTTCGCTGATTAGGCATAATCAGAGGAAAGAACATTTATCGTCCGACTTCATATACGTTTGTAGTCCTCTGAGGTGATAATAAAGTTCAGAAATTTCTAATCGGACAACGGGACAAAATGAAATCAACAGCTTCCCGCACGCAACACATTTTCTTTACGTTTCTTGTGTAAACAGTACAAAGCTATTGCAATTCACGACAGGTAAATGTCGATGACTTACTTCCAAAATTGAAAATGCCAACTTCTACGAGAGGAACCTCAGCCAGGTCCTTCGATTATTACAGACGAAAATATTGCTATTCTGTGCGACAGTTCATCAAATTATGTTGTTTAACCTGAAATCTTCTAATAGAACCGCATGAGAACGCTGAGGATAGTGATATGGCTGATTCTTCTTCATTTAAAGCGTGTATCACTATTATATGTGGGCTACGGAAATATTAAGTTTTACGTCAAGTAAAAAGGTAAAAAAAAAAAGTTGATAGAATATGGAAAATAACGCAAGCTAAAGCACAGTACATTATATCAGCTATTTAGTCAAAACAGATATATTACGATATCTCATATAACCATGTTTCATCCAAGTATACATGTTGAGGGGGAGAGAATCCAAAGACTTTCTAAGACGATAAGTAATAATTATTTAGTATTTCACGACTCCTGAGGAATATAAAAAGGTTAGAGCATTAACCTTACCCTTCCTTGTATACAGGGTGTCCCCTAAATAATGGTGCGAACTTCGAGAGGTGATTATTTTCATTAAAACAAGAAAGATTCCTTTGAAGGAATTCAAAATTATTCAGAGATACAGGCGCTGAAAGTCACGGCGGCAGTCAGAAATGACGTTATAGCTCGACACAATGACGCAAGCGGTGTCGGTTTAGCAAATCACTCTCGAAGTAGTACCCGATACATCTTGTTAAGCAATGTTTTTCATTGACGGATTGCCACATGGACACCTTTCGCAACCTAAGAATTTCATTGTGAAGGAATTAAATGATCTAATAGGGCAAGCATAAACATTTCCTTTAAACTGTATTCGCCAATCATAAACATAACTTAAATAGATGTATTGGGTACTACTTCGAGCGTGATTTGCTACGCCGACACCGCTTATGACATTACTTGTCGAGATATTACGTCATTTGTGACGATGCCGCCAAATTTTGAGCGCATGTAGCTCCGAAACTAGTAAGATATTGCAATTTCTTCAAAGGATTTTTTTTTCTTGTTTTGATGTAATAATCACCTTCCAAAGTTTGCACTATTATTTCAGACTACTGCATAGCCTTTAGCATATCAGATTATGTAAAAGATAAATTCAATTGTTTATTGTTTTTTTTTCGTTGACGAATTTCGTTATTGTATATTAATTTTAATTCTTAACCTATGAAATATGTTTAAAAGTGTTTTGAACTTACACCTTTATATAAAAAAAAATAACTACTCGATAATTCATCAAGTGCCATTCATAATACTACTCGTATATAGTTATGGTGTTCACCAGGACTTCCTATTTAAAATTTTCTTCCTGTTATTCGTAACATTATTGTCAGTAGAAGATGATATAATTGAAAGCGTGTTCTCCTGGATCAAAACCACGTACTTATATACTAGCACCCAGCAAGTGTAGTCTACCACCCCACCCACAAAAAAATATATTTGCGCTGGAACGATGACTGCATATAACTTTGCTAATTATATACTTTAGTATAGTGTTCGCACAGCGTCCAGATCACATACTGTCCTTTTTCACAGAATGAACCGTAAATATGAAGTGGCGTAAGTAATTAAATCAATCCATATTCTGTGTACTAACAATTTCGACAAAAGACATTCAAACAATTTAAGGGCAGAAATACTGAACAATGATTCACTTAACAACCTGTGAGCAGCTTCATGGAAGAACAAAAGACGAAAAAGAGTGAATAAATATACAATGGAAAGAAGAAAAAAGGAAATCTAGCTAAGTAGGAAGGTAGGTATGTGTGGTTCAGTAGATAAATGTCACCTTTATCGTCTGTACTCGTTTAATATTTTAGTTTTAGATGAGACGTCATTTCATTTTCCATGCTCGACGATGAAGTTGGAAGTCGAAATATTGCATCACAATGTGTCAATACTTTTATGTGCTTACTTCGTGTTCTACACTCTGCAGTGCAGTACTTCGATTTCCAAAGTAAATTGTCGAGAACGGAGAAGGAAATGATGTCACATGTTGTAAAACACAAGAGGTAGAAGAACAGTAGTGGTAACATCTACTGGATGACAACGCATCAAAGCCTGGAACAATTCACTAACTCATTACATAAGTATCAGGACGAATGAATTTGAATTTATTTACGGCATGGAAATGTGTGTCAAGTAACCAGAAAATAGGGTAAAATTCATACACACAAAGAATTTTGAATTTATCTTTAAGACCTTTAGGAAAGTTTTGACTCAGGTCAGATGGATGATGATGGCATGATTGGTGGACTGAAGAAAGTGGGAGGAAACGGAAGAACCCAGAGAAAATCCACGCACAAGATATTTGTCCACCACAAAACCCACATGGCACTAATATACACAAAGGTCGTGTATTGCAGCGTGTTAGGTATTTGTAGGGAAAAGGGGATAAATTCTCTAGTACCTCACTTACATATTTTCTTGAAGGAGGCGAGAACCTTTCATAAATATTTGCAAAAACAATTCTTTCGTACGCTCATTTCTACCTCAACATTCGACCAAGAAGTTTTACGGTACCACTGAATTTCCCTATCTCATACCTTATGAGCATGACTACATGAGTACTATCCAGTGAGCTCTATATTTAGCGATAGTGGAATGCTCGATCAAAGTCTCAAGTTAAGACACCAAAGCAAACAAACTCGATCGTCCACTTCTAGTCTATTCCAATATGCACTAAATTTTCACTCCTAACTCAATTTTTCAACCTTGCCATCGCTGTGTGACCCGTTTTCGACTTATGTATTAACCTTTAGCAATGAGCAGCGACGGCATATATAAAATAAAGAATACTGATGACAGCACTGGGAAGCTAGGTAGATTTCGAGGGCTTTAGCTCCCCGTAACCCCCTATAGAGCCGTTCCTAGTTATGAGTTGCTACAATATGCAGCACATCCTATAACTATTGTCCTATAAATTCCTATTTCTTTCTGGCACAAATAATTCTCTGGTCTATTTTATATGAGTGCTGCCATCTGGCAGCAAATGTACGCAACATGGCAACAAGGTCAGACAAGTGCATTGGTAAGACTTTCATTTTGATAAAATATTGATTGTGCTATAGATGTTGTATTCTTTTATTGTTACTTATATTCTTTTAATATTTCAATATACTGCCCGAAGAAGGACACTACACTATGTTTAAATTATCTCTATCCGTATCCAAATGAGAGAAACTATTTATTGCCATTAAGTATTACAGTTCTTTTATAAGTCTTTCAATATATGAATCTAATCTGGGGAAATATCAGAAGTTATATTCTGATTGGTGCAGGGTGTCTTGACAAATCTGAAAACAGATTGGTAGTTCGTACACGCTTTATTAATTCGGGCTACTCTGTATCCCACATTCATTCATCTTTTCTTTGAGCACATGACACTTTTCATGTTCACTGTAATCACACCATGCGCCATAGAGAGGTATATAAAATGACGTCATGGGAAACCCATTATTCCCCTTTCAACTTAGTCATGGAGCTTCAGGAAAATGATATTCTATAAGACCACGCCTAAACATTATCCATTATTTCCGTTGTGGACGACATCTTAATCATATATCAAAACAATGAATAAATACAAAGGATTAGTTCCAAAGATTGTTTCCACAGAAACAATTTGTGGAAAGTTATTCACTCAAATATTCCAAAGCTAGATCAAGTTCAAATATCAAAGCTTTCAAAATAAAAAAAAAAGTAAACCTATTGCTGAAAAAATAATAAAAATCTTTTTAAAGTCATTCTTTTCTTAATCAATTCGTAATAAAAATAAAAATAATTATTTTGTTTATGCATACCCAAAAAGAAAAGCATGCGGCGCGCGCTCATATACAGTAGCTTTATACATTCTTGAAATGACGCGCCCCATTATTTTAGTTTTAGTCATGCATAAACAAAATTATTATTATTTTTTTTTACTTTTTATTATGAATTGATTAAGAAAAGAAAAAAGATTTTTTAATTTTTTTTCGAGTTATTTCGATGTTCGGATACATTTTCTCAAGCTAAATGTTTTGTAACCCAAATTCTAAAGTGTTATGCAACCAGGAAAACCCAGGTTAATTGCAGGCTAGTATTTATTTTAGGATAAAGAAGTTGAGAATAAAAAATAATATTAAAATTTGCTTTTAAAATACAATATATATAGAAATATATGAAAGTAATAACGGAATATTTTACTACCAGATGACGTCGGAAAATGAGTTCAATTAACGTTCCAAGATTTGATGACATTACGAACCATTATGAACTAATGAAAAGAATGTAAAAGGCATGAGTTTAGGTTTAAGATGAATTACAACACATATTGCACTAGTCCATGGCTATTCTCTTCAATTCTTCCATCAAATTGTCGACACTGTCAAAGATTCGCTACAGAGTAATCAGAAACCACTGGTGGCCAGAACCGATTGAGACCAACGTTAGACTGGATTTTCGTTGCTATATTAAAGTTACGAAAAAAAAAACCTCACCGAACTATTTGTCAGATATGACATTAAAAAAGCGATGAAACCAGTTATTAAACCGCACAATACAAACAAAGAGAAGTTAAATATTTAGGTATCTATAACGGAATGTGTGAATGTGGATAGGAACACACAGGTCACATGGAAAGAAACAAATTCTTAGAAGACGTTACAAAATAAAATGTAAATATTAAGAACAAACGGGAGAAAACAGGATTGTCAAAACACACATTAAAAACCAATTACAGAATATAATCAAATCAGTTTGTTAAACAAGCTCGAAGTACAGAAATATCAGAGAATGATTTTGCGTTATTTCAATCGGAAATGCAGTTAAATAGTAGTTACGGGACCATCCTGAGAGAAGCTGCTGGAGAACAGTCTTGGAAACTAATGCGAAGTCTCCGGTACGTGGACACGTCATACAGTACACTCTGACGTCAAATTTGTTTATATTTCCATCTTACCTAATTGACGTCATTTGCAAACTTCCCGCCATGTGCTAGTTTCGTGGTCAAGTCTGCTCCCGACCTCACTTCTGTTTACACAATCTCAACGAGTTTAACCTTTTAATCATCCGACAAAATCCAGTGAAGTGGACGAAATCTTGTGAATCACTAATTCTTTTGCGTAAGCTTCTTTTATTTTTAATTCACACTTTTAATCAAAGATTTGTACAAATCAGAATCACTTGTGTAGTGGAGATTGTTCTCTTCTAGACTATTACTCATTTTAATAATAATAATAATAATCAGCTATTGTATTGGCAATTGTGATTACTATTTGTAAATTTCAGTACAGATTAATTGTTCTTAATGCACACACTGTGCCTATAATCATTATACCTTTTCAAGCGTTCATTTAATTCACGCTTAGATTCTTCTTATAGGGATAAACTTAAGAGTGAGTTAAATGAACGCTTTAAAAGATCTAAAGATCAGTCGAAACGTTCAGTACTAAAAGCAATGCCATTTTATAATACGTTGTTTTACGATGACCACAATACGTGACCTTAAAATATATCAAAGTTAAAATGGAGACAACTTCCGAATTTTTTTGATACACTCTGTAGATGCAGATGCTATTAATATGTTTAATTACATAAAACATATGTTTAATTAATCAGGAATTGTTTACGTACAGGGTAGATTCATTTAATTTCTCGGAATCTTCTTGAGAAAAAGGAATTTCATAGGGGAGGTTAAGAATATACTTTTGAAGTTTTTTCAACTACTTTTCTTGTTTCACTCTAAAACTTATAATTTTATAGGAAAAGTGAATACGTAAAACAAATTCTATAAATATTTCCTACATTTAGAAAGAATCACTAACTAGTTATCACAACTTAGTGAACAGTATGTAACGTAATTAAATCATAATTTACATTTTACGAGGTTCTTCGCTATATATTATTCTAATTAATTATTTTTTCACTCTAAGTATAATAAAATATTCATTGGAACTCTCTCTACGTTTTCACATTTTCTACAAATTCTTTTTTTTATGCGTCAAGAAAAACTTAAGAAAAAAAAAACACTACAAAGGAAATGTATATTAAATGTCGTAAGAAGTGAACACTTATGACGTCATCTTCGTCCTTGAAGATTCTGATTAACTATAGTTCGTAAAGACCATCGGCCTAATTATACCAACTCAACCAATTTGCTGTTAGATCTGATCATTTTAAACTATCGTTTTAGCCACGAAATTTAAAATTACTGTCAATAGTATTTGCAGCCACTTTTTCACGTTTACTTCAGCTACTACATTTAGACATTTTTTCATTTTACACTTTAATGACTTTTATTCGTGATTTCGGATAATGCAAATTGTACATAATCCAACAGCACTCTTCTTTCAGTCAAAGGTCTGTATCGCTGAAAGAGCCAAGTTATGTAGGACAGTGAGTACTATCAGTGTTAAGTCAGTTTTAAGGTCATATCGAAGATCTTTTTGTATTTTCCGAATGAATTATCAGTTATCAGTTGCAGTATCGGTATGGCGCACGCAACAAGTAAAGAATTGCGCCTTGGAAAATTGTTGTACCAAACACTAGATCAAGTCATAAAATCATTTGGCACTAGCTGCACATACAAGCAGTAAACTCCAGGAAGAAAATATCAAAGATTAAAGGTACAGAAAAGAAAAAAAGCATAAAAGAAGCAGAGGTAAGAGGAAAAGGATAAAGACGTACATTTTTTTTAAAACAATTTGGTTACCTTTTAAGTTTCTTTTTATTCTAGTACTTTATACATTTTTGTGTTTTATGTACACGGAAATAATATTCTCCATTGTGTGACAAGTGAAACTGTTTAAACAAATTTTACCCACTTCAAGAACGTATTATATCTGGTCAAGTGATCATTTCTACAGTCCAGTTTTTGCTACTTTTGCTGATTTTGAAGTTAGTTTATACACTGATCGGTCCTTTCCTTTGTGTACGTGATTTCGTAACGTCTTGACCGGCAAATAAGTTTTGGGTAAGCACTCCTACAAATGCAATGTATACAATTAAACAGCAATGAAGAAACACAAGTTTATGAGTGGCATACATGTTTTGCATACAAAATCTGTTCAAAAATGGACGATCACTCAAGAATTCTCGGGTTATCAATGAAAATGTAAGAAGGGTACTCGAAGAGGTTTAAAAAAAATGGTTTTCAAAAGTGCTTCCAAGAGGTTAACGAACGTCGGTGAGAGCGTGTAGCTGTCTAACTGCACTATTTAGTTGCCAATGTTGTTCAAATGTCTATAGCGTTCTACAAATGTCAGCATAGTAAACCAGTTCAGAAAAGTTATTGAACCTACTTGGTATATATTAACATTATAGATATTGTCTTTTTAGTGTCCCCAAATATTTTTTTTTTTTTTTTTTGCTGGAGGAAAGAACAAAATTTTGTTTTGTCCATTTGTCTATCTCCATTGCAGGCTGGAGTCTCAACCGAATTTATTCCAGATTTGAAAATTTGCGACCTAGATTTACCCACTAGTTTTCAACCTGGTAGCCCTACTACAATCCTTTATGGTTTTTTTTTTTTTTTTTTTTTATAATAAATGCAGTTTTGTGAAATTAAGACATATCACACCCGGATTTTCCACAATTTTTCACCTTTATTAACTGTTTCCATAACAAACGTTACTGTGTGGCTTACCGCTACAAGCGCTATCCTCTTTCTTTACGATAATCTTTTAAGTATAAGCACTTCAGTACGTCATCAGTAGTGTAAGCGACTGAACAGTTTCAAACCTGCACTAGTAGTTACTGGAAACATAATTGATTTTAAATCGTGACGATGGACTACAAGGCCCAAGGTACGAACAAAATTAGGTCCCGGAAAGCTTTTGGGATCGTCCTAAGTTCAGATCACTGGTCTTGGTAAGTTTCATCTTGTTTTATTTAAATATTCTCGTTTGCTTTATATTGATCTTCCGTGGAATAACATTTAAAAAACATTTCTCCTGTATGGAGTCATTAAAAAATATAAGCAAAAAATAAAACTACATTTTTCTTTAATTTTCTAATATGTTGAGACATGAGAATAAAAGTGAATTTGTGAAACCTTTTGCGGAAATGACTTCATTTATAACACACACAGTTAAATGAACATATAAATATAGATTAAAACAAGTGAAACACACATTAAGTTACACAATTCATAAAAGAGAATGTTACGTGAAGTGTCTATGAAAGTCTTTTTTTGCTTTTCCGTTCTTTTTAATCAAAAAGTGTCTTTAAAAATAAAACTTCTACACGATGAGATTTCTTTTTTTTCTTTCTCTACGTCACAAGTCTTTTAGTTGTACGTTGTGTGTTTGCAATCACGGTCTGAATATAAGTAGTAAGTTGAGAGGAACTAAGGCGAAAACAAGACTGGACCATGTGATGGTTGAAGATCCAGAAGACCAGTAGCCCACAGGAGATCTGAAATGAGAAAGAATAGCCCGTCACCAAGCTATATAGTACTTAAGGCAGGATAGAAGAAATAAAAAAGACTTGTGACCTATAATTCGGTAAGAAAATACTTCAAATTATTTCTGAAACAATGAAAGTCTACTTTGATTTAAACAAAAATCTATCCATTGTGAGAACTTCCTGCGTTATTTTAAGGTCAGTAATCAATGTTATTAGCTTAGAGGTAAACAGTGTGATTCTCTAAGAAATAATAGCCATTGTTGTCTCTCTCTAGAAATGATTAGAATAACTTTAAAAAAATTAAAATGTTATAACCAAAGTTGTATGAATACTGGTGGACTAAATGATCGATATTAAGTTCATATATTTTGGATAAAATATAATTTTAATTACAAGCGATAAATGTAAAAAAGACTGGTGTTTTATTAACAGGATTTGTACATAACATGACCATCAACCAACCAATCACTTAATCCATGAAGAAAATAAGTAAATGCAAAGCATGAATAAAGCTAGAAAAGAATAAGATATTTTCAATATCGCGAGACAAAATATGAGTTGTAAAAATGTACTTTGAGTTGTGTACTTCACACAAATCAAGTGCCTTGATTTCGCTTATTAGGAATAGTAATAGAAAAGAAGGTCAAAAAAGAAAAAAAAAAGAGGAGCGGTCATTGTAACCTAGCTTTCATTATAGTAGCATAGATGTTCCTCGTGCCCGCTCCTCAAATTTTATTTTCCTTCTTTCGGTGACCACGTCTTATCCGGCGAAAGCTGACCACCTTTTTAATGTGTGAAGTAATCTTACTTGTTAATCAGTTTTACTATGTCATTTCCATGTAAATAATATTAATTTTGTAAATTATTTTATCATTTATTCATACATGTAGAGTTATATGAATATACAAACAAGATGATACGGAAATCTTCCAATTTTTATTCAACTAACAAAAAGGGGACAGAAGAAATGAAAAAGTGAATTATTCTTAGCTTTCGGTCGAAGCTGAATATGCAGGAGGAATATAGCACAATCTTGCCTGAATTAGGTGCTCTCACGCAAAGTATATCTAGGTATACGAGTCTAATGTAAATTATACCTAGATATTTATACATTTTGCAAAAGAAAAATATTGAAACATACTATTTGTATGTAGAAATACTATGACTTCTCTCATATTAAAGAGTGTATCACAGACATTTAATTATAAATGAATTTGATAAGGCGGAAAACGATGAATGTTTTTAATGTGCTTTGAAACTTGTGTACATAATATAGTACATTGTCTGCCTTCACAGTAGAAGAAGCATGCTATTGATGAGTATACTTGATCAGTTTATTTTCAGTTGTTCTTTCTAGGGAAACGTGTGTGACAATTCACAGTGCAAGGTCTGCTACTTCGTTTAGTATGTAATTTAAGTGATAGTTTCAAAGATAAAAGCATGGAAGTGCCAAAATTAAAATTATACGTTTTGCTACCAAGTTAAATCTTATAGAAGGTTTGCCTTCAAGGTTTCTATTAAATATTATACTTGCGCAGATCTCGAATCGTTTATAGAGTTTTGCAAACATTTATAGGATCATACACGCTTTGTAACATAGAAAAGACACCAATTTAAAGCAAAACACTCAAAGTGTAACCGCGAAATAAAAATATTACAACTAGATAACTGTTAAAATAAAAACCTGTGCAAATTAGATTTATTACTGTCGTTACTTTTTGCTCAAGGCTTCAAAATCTATATCACAATTTAGAATTCAAAAATATTCCTGATATATGCGAAATAAATGGTATTTATGTATATAGGACATTGTAGGGATATATATATATATATATATATATATATATATATATATAAATACTTCACATAAATAAAGTGTCTATTTTTCGTTGATTAGACAGTCCTAGAAAAGAATTGGAAAAAGAGGTGGTGAGAAGCGGTCATGAGGAGCGGCTACGCTTGCATCTAAAAGAATACCAGGGGGAGGGGGGTGTTACCTTTTGCTTTTTTTTTTTCCAATTTTTAGTTTCACAGGCGAAGTACAAATCCAGAAGTATTTTATTATTTCTCGCGTTTAAGATCAAACAGAAAGTAGATTATAATTTAGTGTAATTTGTATAATTTAATCGTAATGAAATGAGATTTAATTATGCAAATTACAGAAAATTATAATAATAAATTTATGAATAGCCTTAAACACGTGCAAGAGTAATAAAAAAAAATGTTTCCATTTTTTCTATTATTCTGTGTTTTCACTGGTGCCAAAGCATTTCGATGCTAAAGGTTATCTCTATCTGATAAAACTTCTTATGCCAATTGCTTCCAAATGGATGGACTGATTTGTGTTCGATTTTCAGTAACTTAAATAGAGAAAGAATTTTGGGTGCCGAATTTTGTATCAGTATATGTTTTCTGTTCTTTCTTTAAAGAAAGAACGACCAAAATCTGTTTGCTAACTACTTTCAAAACGGCTTGTAGGTACCCTTGGACGCATTGGATGACGAAATAGATACAGCAGTCGAATAGATAGTATTTGGATTTGGATGAATGTTATCTGTCTGTAACTGTTTGTAAATTTAACAAGTATTACGCTGTTATCCGCAAGAGTATGTGTCTCGCTGTAGTGAAAAGTAGCAGAACGAATACCAAAATAGTGGAACTCTCCACTGCCTTCATTAGGAACCTCTGTTTTACGAGTAAGAAATTGATTGAATGGATGGATCAAATTAAATACATTTCTTGATCAGCCAATAATTTAGAAAATTAAGATGATGAGAACTGAAAGATAGGCTTGCAGAAAATGCCTTATCATCGTTCATTGAGAGCTGCTACTGTTAATTTCATCCATACGAAACAAGAAAATTAGGCTATGAATGAATAAGAAAACTGCTCTACCATCATTCTATCAGCTTTAATGGTGTTGAATACACTACGTAGACTACAGGATTTTTCTGCATGATAAAGTTAATCCAACAGTGTTTCGATCAAGTCATCAAAATGTACTTTTCAGCTTTATTACTGGCTTAATAAATATTTGGACCTATAAACGAATACTAATTGAAACCTCACAACAAGAATGGAACATAGAAAATATTTTAATTAGATTATGTAGACCCATTTTTTAGGGAACGCCTTACTGAAAGCGAACAACTATTTTCCATATTAATCCACAGTAGTATGGTTTCGAACTTCTTATACCTTTTTGTTGTTGAGAAAAATTATAAGCACGTTCTATAGTTGAATAGGGTCTAGCTTTCGAAATCATTTCCGGGCTGAATTCAAGATCTAATGACAATCCACATTCTCATTGCATATCAAATTGAATTACTGAAATTCTTAGAAGTCATAGGAAAATTTCAGAGGTTGGCCAAAGTTTCACAGGTGTAAGGGTACTTTAAATTTTTCACACTGTTGTTAAATCCTGCATCCAAATTGAATAAAAATTATGACATCAAGCGCGCGCGCGCGCACGCACACACACACACACACACACACACACACACACACACACACACACAC
>JAGDQP010009885.1:36316-57520 GCA_022664845.1 Lepisma saccharinum
ACACACACACACACACACACACACACACACACACACACACACACACAAAGAATGAAAGCATAAGAGAAAAATTAAACTGTGGAGGAAAGGAACAAAAATACAGAAAAGAAAATAATGCAAAAGTAGTGCAGTGGACAAAAAGAAAAATTCAAAAAGAAAAGAAAACAAAGAGAAAAAAGATACAGAAAAAGAAAAACTTTAAAGGTGGTACGAAAGTAGTGCAGTTGGTACAGGGAAATCGAAGAAAAACTATTTAAAAATATAGACAAAAGGAGAGACGATACGAAAAGGAACCGAAAGTGGCACAAAAGTAATGCAGTGGAAAAGAGAAAACGAAAGAAAAAAATTAAAAGATCACAAAAATAGAAAGAGCAAGCGAAAGATAATGAAAACAGAGACAAGTATACATAAATCATCATATCACAATTACCACTGCCATTGCACAAATAAGACAGACATTTGATAACCTATTGAGACAAGGAAGTAGCGATCAAGTATCCTCAACACGATTAACATAGAAAGTGAAATGTAAGATGTTATTTTTATTAATTGCTGAAATTTACGCTTCTGGACTGTGCTGGTAAGCCTAAGTTCTCAAATCTTGTTAAGTTGTTTTAAATAATTTATCATTAATGTGCATTGTCACTTACTGATATCTTGCAACTTTTTATTTATTTGAAAAAAAATAAATAAATAAAAGAACATTGCAATATTTAAGTCATAACGATTTGATTACTTGACATTCGATTACTCTTTAATATATATAATATTGAATTTGTCAGAAACAAAAGCAATATTCATCCCCTGTGAGAAAGAAAATTATAAAACCGATAACTTCTTTAAAAATACACTTCAATTACGATCACTTCGTAAATTATTACCACATTACGACTTTTACAGCTTATGGACGACTGGGAAGTTAATAGGATTCATTTGTTTTAAATAAGTTATTCATCCTTTTTTTTTTAAAAAAAATTACTATTAATTAATAAATTATTTTATCAGTAAGGAACTTATTCAAACTTCAGCTTATCTAACATCAAACCATATTAAAAAAAAAAAGATGTAACATAATTTACATTTTTCCAGCCTTATAAACACCTTTAGCGTAACCTAACTTTAGATATTGTCACTAATTGTTCAAATCGGGGTAGTATCTAAAGTCCAACCGTACTTTAGTGTTGGAATTAGTGAAATATTTAATATTTCGATACTAGACTGCGCAACCAACTTGAACACAGGAAAAAAAAGTGTTTTAAGAGTTGTGAAGTAGTGCATTTGTAGTGAGTGACACACAACATGTTTTTGAAGCAAGCAAGCAACAAAATGAAATAACAAAAATAATATACTTACATGTATGTTTATTTCCACCAAAAAAAGTATTATAAGTATACATACGTATAAACAGAAAAATACATAAAAAAACATGGCATCAAAAGCATGTAAAAGAAATGTAAAATAGACATCCTCATGTTATAAAACTTTTCTGTAGACAGTCCACCACCTCTTGTGTGCATTCTGAGAAGACTCAAACAAAAATATATTGTTCAAATGAAAACAAACAAAAACAAATTGCTTACTAGTTTCATGTAACATGCAAATACAACTTCTAAAAGAAACTAGCGTTTTTCACACCAAGATTTCGTTTAAACTATCACATGCACGGGAAAAGTCTCTAATCTTTCGCCATTTATTAAGTTTTTTTTTTTTTTTTTTATCCTGGAATAAAGTTTACTATTTTCTATATCTTTACTTTCTGGTTTCATTACATAGAATAAACTGGAAATGAACTGAGACTAAATTCGTAGTAAAGAGTGATTTAAAAAAAAAAAAAAAAACATTTTAAAGAAAGTAATTATTTCTTATAATGGTAACTGTATACAAAATTTGTATTGAGATTTTTATATAATTTGTATTCAACATTTAGTATCTAGATTAACATAGGCCAAGTATTACAGAGTGTTTTAAACAAAAGGTTACAGATTCCAGGGTACAAATCTAAGTAAATATGGTTTGAGAAATACAGACTGTTTTGGAATTTTTCATTTATAACAAGAAAATAATAATAATAATAATAATGCTTAAATTGCATTCATTTTATCAAATCAAGTAACTACTTTAAAAGTTTTAAAAACATATCCTTGGCAACTATATAACCCATTACCATAACGTTTAAAAACACTCCTCTGGATCCTTTCCTACGATTTTAGTACTATAGGTTTATTATCGAAGATAATATTGAATGTATGGAATAGACTTTATCATTGCAATTAGCATAATTTAGCCACAGTTTTAAATTAATTTTAGCAGCGTATCAAACTCAAGAGGCTATTTTCACGTGATCTAAGAGTTTCTCGAAACCACATTTACTAAGATTGTTTGCTTCCTTTCCTATCGCCAAATATTTTACATTTAAAAAAAAAATACATTATATAATCACACGAAAAATAAAACATAAGTTGCACTGAAAAAAAGATCAAAGCAAATCGAAAACAAATAATAAAACGAAGCCACAAACTGCACTAATATGGTACTTTTTAACCATTCTGCGCTTCAAATATTACAAAAATCAAACTAAATCATTAACACATTATGAATTAATATGTTATGGTTAAAAAGTAATGCGTGCCTTAAAAAAAAGTAAGAAAACTGAATTGTTTGGCAATCATGTTGATGAACATTAAATAAAGATCTATATGAAATGCAAGTCTAATATTATAAAACATAACTTAAAAAAGCAACTAAGTAAGTAAATAAAAATGAAAGAAATGGATGTAGTCTCAGTCTTAATAATATCCTCCAGACAAAGAGAAGAAATAGCTGTCTCCATTTGCACAATAACAAGAGTTACCTTCTTCTGGTCTTATGAACTAAACGGTCGTGACAAGTTTGTGTGTTTAAAAAAATAACACTGTATATTAGGGTCGACCTATTTTTTTTTCTTTCTTTTTTTTTTTATAGATATTGGGGTTTGAGTTGTCATCAAAAGTTGCACATTGGTACCAAATAAAGCCATGCCAAATATGGATGTCCTAAAATAAAATTTAACCGGGCCCCTGAACCCCCCCTAAAGGGCCCAATTGTTTTTTGCAAAACAAGGAATAGAAGTATGATACCAGTTTCCACATTTTTGGGTTCGAGTCGTTTTGAGAAGTTGTACGAAATTTAGCCGTGTGAAATGTGGCCCTTCTTGGCCGTCAAGCGTTTTTAGCAGCTTTCAAACTATTTTTTTTTTTTTTTTGATTTGGCTGTCACAGTGTGTTTCGACGAAAAAACATAACATTCTACAACTTTTGCACGCTACTCAAACTCAAATTTATTTTAAAAAAACGGCCCTTTTCAAAATTATTTTTTTCTGGGGCCCTGGTAAATATTTTTTGATCCGGCTATGTTTGGGGCGACCAAACATAACATTCTATAACTTTTGCACGGTACTAACACAACTTTTTAACAATTTTTTTTCGGGGGCTCTAAGATGGCCGTTTTTTTTTTTTATTTGAGTTTGAGTAAGCGTGCAAAAGTTGTAGAATATTACGTTATGTTTGTTCGCCGAAACACAGCCGGATCAGAAAAATATCTCGCCGGGTCCCTCAGCCCGCGAAAATTTTAGTTTGAAAACGGCCAAGAAGGGGTACATTTGACATCGCTAAATTTCGTACCAATGCACAACTTTTCATAACTACTCGAATCCCAAATTGTGGAAACTTGTATCATATTTTTATTCCTTGTTTTGCGAAAAAACAATTGGGCCCTTTAGGGGTCCAGAGGCCCGGTTAAATGTTGTTTTAGGACGGCCATATTTGGCATGGCTTTATTTGGTACCAATACACAACTTTTGATGACAACTCTAAACCCAATATCTAAAAAAAAAAAAAAAAAAAAAAAAAGCTGCCCACCTTACCACTCAACACGCGAAAATTTGTTTGAAAACGGCCAAAAACGCTTGACGGCCAAGAAGGGCCACATTTGACACGGCTAAATTTCGTACCAATGCACAACTTCTCATAACTACTCGAACCCAAAAATGTGGAAACTGGTATCATATTTTTATTCCTTGTTTTGCAAAATACAATTGGACATTTTAAGGGTCCAGGGGTCCGGTTAAATATTGTTGTAGGACGGCCATATTTGGTATGGTTTTATTTGGTACCAATGCACAACTTTTGATGACAACTCGAACTCCAATATCTGAAGAAAAAAAAATCGGCCCACCCTACTATATATCTTATTGGTCCACGAATGTAGGACAAAATTGTTTTGAATTAAATTATATATATATATATATATATATATATATATATATATATATGCCTTTAGATATTTTTAGCTAATGTCACAAGTTATTTTGAATGAAGTAGCTTAGATCAAATTCTGGTGAACTAATTTCCCTGGATCGTTCACTCGGTGACAAATTTGTAGTAGTTCTAAGAATAGTTGAACTGAAATGAATTGTTTTATACCATTTTTAATTTGTCTCAATATTAGGTTAGGGTTAGTTAGGCTAGGACATTATGGCATCGAGGGAGTATCTAAAATGCATCCACAAATTCCATTATCTTAGGATTACGAATTTCTTTATTGAGTAACTTCTCAACTCGAGCTGTCTTCTAATATTTAGATTTATTTGGTGTCCATTGAGGTGTGTACAGATTTGAACCATGGTGAATTTTCACTCAGCAAAATTAACCTAACTAGACCTAAATGACTGTGTGGCTTTAAAGTATGATCAGGTTAAGGATTCAGACATACAATTCGAGCTCAGGAAGACTACAGGAAATATGTATTCAATAGTTTAAGACACGACTATCAGTGAAAGGTTTCCAAGACCAGATAGTAATATGTAGCAAGAATGTGTTAAACGTTGCCCTCGACTTGGTTGTGACGTAAAACTATTACGCTGTTCCTTTATTACGACTATGAACTATTAGGGAAAACAATATCCTGTAGCAACACTAGCTGCGTACTATATATACCTGAATGTTTTAAAACCGATATTATTATTAGTCGCCCTAACTTTTAATACCGACCTAGAATAGTTGTGTAATGAAAGAGAGAATCAGATTGTAAAACTAGTACTTACATCAAATGATTGTCTATGGTATATTATTTTATTTCCTCAAGAGAACATACTTAAGAATTATTCACTTGACAAAAGTAATAGAAGTTAAGTACACTTGATTAACCAAAAGGAAACATAAGTAAGTATACTTACAATATACACACCAAACCACACACACCAATCATATAACATGAGCTTAAACCATACGAACCAATCTTCCACACCAACCTAAAACCCTCAAATTATTATAATACTGAAATGTTTCTAAATTAAAAGTATTTTTAGCACGTTTATCACAAACGCAAGTAAAAATACTGTTGGTCGAAGATCCAAGAAATAAGTCATGAAACTGTATACCACATTAACACTAAAAATAATTGATCAAAAATAGTTAAATCAGCCTTAAAATAAGGAAGAAGAGAAAAAAGTAATACCTTAACACGAAATCGTTAATTATTATAACATAACATATTCTATATAGGCCTAAACCATTGGTTCTTCGAACTTGTGATACATTATAAAATAATATATGAAATAAAATCTTAAAAATAAACAGAAACACTAAATGTTTATATTATTTATTTATCAGATAAGTTTTTGTTAATTTTTATTGATGAATTTGTCATAAAAGTTCCAGGACAAACTGTTCGTTTTTCCGGTTAATTCTAATCACGACTCAGTCACGGTTTTTTTTTTTTGTTGCGTATAACCGTAGTTATGAAAGTAGTTCCGTAAAATTCAGTTAGATGGCGTACAAGCACACTTTGTCTCAGTGGCGCAATTTAACTTCGTGAGAATCAACGTTAAAATAGTAGAATATAATAGGTAAACACTAAAATGTTGTGTGAATCTAGGTAAAAAAAGCCACGGCCTTCTTTAGTAGGCCTACGGTGACCAGGCTTTAGCAAGAGGTCATGTATTTGAATAATACAAGAGATTTATTCTGTGGAAGACGATCCAAGATCTGTACGGTCATCAACAATAATGTGTAATGCTGATAATGTTTATCGCAACAGAAAAAGGACACAAGAAAAATAGTTATGTCACTGTACGTGCGTTATAAGCGACACTTCGATTTACTTGCCAGTTGCCACCGAATTTTACAGTGCGATTTGGGAGAATAATAATAATGCAAGCATCATCCGTCACGTGATCATACAAGAACAGGACAACCGATCAACAATTGCTTTTGAACTTTTTTGAAAATGCGCTAAAAGGCTAGTATGAAACGGGATTTTGCGATACCAGTTTCATAACCACAGTTATGCAAAACACACAACATGTGATTGGTTACAATCAGCTGGAACGTAACTGCCTCTGAAACGTAGACTGTCCTGACACTTTTGTGACAAAGGTTGTAAATTTAGTCAAAAATCGTATACTTGAACTATTTATACTGTGTGTGTTCTAAGGAAATGAATATAAACACGGTATTACTAAAAAGTGAAGGAAGCTTTTATAACACAAACTTTATCATTCTAGAATAGTATGTTTCAGTACTTTATGCTTCAAATTTCTTTGACACCTTTATATACTTCTTACTAGAATTCTCATATTATTTTTCCTTACAAAAAAAGCCACTAATTTCTTATTTTAAAGCACATAATTTTGACGTTTACTCACCCTTAATGATTATAAGCTTTAAATAGGTATATAACGATAAAATGATTATACTTTCTAACAAATTTAACTGTAAATTGTAATGTTATCACATATTAACTAAGCGACTAGATTTTGTATATGTTAATTACTTCTTTTTTAAAAATTCAAAACAAATTAATTAAACCTCGACGTTAATTGCCTTCTAAATAAATTTATCACATAATTTAGGGGAAATTGTATTCAATTTTATGCTAGATATTGATTGATTAGTGGAGTAATAGAGACATTTAAATTTTCGAAAACATATTGATACCTCACGCTAAGTTTACCATGTCATATTGACTTCGTAAGTGCAGTTTATAATAATTAAGGTCACTATAAAGAAAAATCAATAAAAAAATATTTATATTTTTTGAAAAAAGTAGTGAAATAATGCCTACTGAATGCCTATGACGCCACAAGCAAGTCTGGAACCAGCATGTCCGGTCGTCTTGCTGTCAGCTTGACCACCTTTTCCCAAATCATCTTCACCAGAGTGAACAACGACGGCACGTCCAATGATGCTGTTGGCGCCACTTAAGGAAATTACGTCATCACTGATGTTTATACGTGCTGTACCACTAGAGTCAGCTTCGACGTTTCCAAGGTCTCCAACATGGCGGTTGGTGTCATTCGGAGAACCATGCTCTTTCTAGAAATAATGATAATTGAAATTATTAGTGTTTTAATGAAAGGAAAATTATAAATTAAAATTCAATAGTAATCTAAAAAATAGAAAAGTTACATTAGTTCGTCGGTTATTTGCTCGTTACAGTATAATGTATACTAGATATAAAGGCATTCACGAGGATGTATGCTAGTTACAGGCACTTGCAGTGAAGCTTTCAAAAGTATTGGACTCTCACCCCATAATTAAATATATATTCCCATTAGACCCATTAGTTCCTCTTGCTAAGGCTTAAGGGAACCGACCGGTGTAGAGACGCCTAATGTCCAATCCATACGTTCACGTCGTGGAGCCTGTTAGTACCCAAACAAATCCTTGGCGAAGGAACATGGATGGGCTGGTCACCAAAACGCAGTAGCACATAGCGTGGTGAGTCAAATGTCTGCACCCCTCCTTTCTTAACGCATCATGGTACAAGTAAGCAAACAGCCTCGGAGGACGGAATACAGCTGGCAACGGCAGCGGTCAGTCCTGCAGGAAAGTCAGAGGTCAAAATGGTAGGTTTGGACTGTAGACTACCAGGACGCCGAGATTGCAACTCGGACGGGTCTATACGTGGCGACTCTTAACTGTCAGTCACTTACAGATACAGGAGAAGCCAAATTAGAAGAATTGGAGAACGAACTTATGGGGATTAAGTGGGCCATCATAGGACTATCAGAATGGAGGAAGAACGAAGAACAGTTGAAACTACCGTCAAGGCACACGTTCTACTTCAAAGGAACAGAAAATGGAAAACTGACAGGTGATGGCTTTATAATTAATAAAGACCTGAAAACACGGATCACAAAAATTGAAGGAATTTCAGATAGAATCGCACGAGTAGTAATAAAGATAAACAAGAGATGGGAATTATACCAGTCTATGCTCGAACAATGTCACATCCGGAGGAGGAAGTCGAAGACCTATACGTCAAAATACAGAAGATTTTGGATAGCAGCAAATCGAATTACAAAATTGCAATGGGAGACTTCAATGCGAAAGTAGGAACTAGCAGAGCAGTGACACGAAAGTGGGAAAGTTTGGAATTGACAAAAGAAACAAGAGAGGAGAGAAGTTAGTGAAATTCTCAGAAGCCAACAGATTGTTCGTTTCCAATACATTTTTCAAGAAACCGCCCTAGAGGAAATAGACATGGGAAGGTCCAAATGGGGTTAAAAACGAAATAGACTAAGTTTTATCGAATAATAGAGAAATTCTTCCAAGACATGTCTGTTTTGAACAGTTTCAAAATCTTAAATGTTCATAGGATGGTGAGATGTAAGCTGAAACTAAATACTAGACCTTAGAGGAAAGCCACCAGTTTTAGACCTAGAAAATCTATCGAAAAAAGACAGACATTCGAGGTAGAACTAAGCAACAGCCCCTTGGAAGAGTTAGAACACAAAGAAGATATGAATTGCAGAAATAAAATACTGACTGAGATAAGAGAGACGGCAAAGGAAATAACAGGCACCAGGAAGAAAAGAGAGCAAAATCTCAGAAGAAACTAAACTCTTGATGAAGAAAAGGAGGGAAATGAAAGAAGAGGAAAATCATATAAAAAGGATTGAGTACATAGAACTCAATAAAACCGTAAGGAAGAAAATAAAGAGAGGATGTACGTAGATACGACGAAAATCTTCTAAGAAATACAATCGAGGAGAACAAAAAGCCTGAAGAAAACCAAACACCAGCTCATGATAGGGAAAAAGCAAATAATTGCAGTTAAGAGACCTGACAGACCCGTAACCAGAAATGCGGAGGAAACTATAAAAATATTTGGAAATTTCTGCAGAGAATTTTCCGAAGAATTAGGAAAAGAAGATTCAGAAGAAATTGATTTAGAAGTTCCAGACGTAATGAAAGAAGTGGATAAAGTATTTCGAGGGATGAAGAATGGAAAATCCCCAGAAGAAGATGGACTCACAGATGATATTTAAATGAGGAGGTGAAAAGATGAAAGAGCAGCTTGTTAATTATTCTCAATGTGCCTGAGGAAGAGAGAAATACCTTCAAGTTAAAGTAATGCTATTATAATTTAATTGTACAAGAAAGGGGACAAAGAACGCGTCGAAAACTACAGAAGAAATAGTTTACTGTCAGTTCTATACAAAATGTTCACCAGTTATTTTGAATCGTATTCAACGAGACTTAGATTTTAACTAGGGAAGGGAACAAGCCGAATTTCGTCGTATATTTAGCATAATCGACCACATAAAAGCATTGAATGACGTTCTGGAAAGGACTAATGAATATGAACTTCCAGTATGTCTGGGGTTTATAGACTTTGAAAAAGCTTTCGATTTGGTCTCCTTGGCAGCAGTACTTAAATCACTTGAACATCAAGCATCGAAAATGCATACATCAAGTTACTGCGAAACATTTACTCGACTGTCACATCTGTCATTAGACTACATCAAGAAAGTGAAAAATTTAAAGCTGGGAAAGATATAAGGCAAGGAGATTCAATTTCTATTTTCAGCGGTCCTGGAGGGAGCATTCCAAAATTTAAACTGGGATGAAGTTGGAATAAAGATCAATGGCGAATATCTCCATCACCTACGATTCATGATGATATAGTCCTCTTTGCTTCAAGTGCAGAATAACTACAAACCAGAATGGAAGAGCTGTGTAATGGTAGTTCGAAAATAGGCCTTAAAATGAATTTACGTAAAACAAAAGCACAAGTACCATCAACATGCTGAAAAGAATGAAATAAAGATTAGCGGAGAGACAATAGGCATAGCTGATGAGTATATTTACCTGGGCCAGCTCAAGACATCGAATGCCAAGTTGACTGATGAAATAAATAGATGTAAAATATGTGGTGTTCGTTTTGAAGACTACACTTTATTTTCAAAACAAACTACCAATGTGTCTCAAGCGTAAAGTTTATAATTAAAGTGTCTTAAATGTAATGATGCACGGCTGTGAAACTTGGACATTGAATACGCAAACAACTCAAAGATTGAGAGTCATGCAAAGAGCAATGGAAAGATGCATGCTAGGAATAACTAGAAGGGACAGGAAGACAAATGAATGGATTCGCTCACAAACAAAGGTAGAAGATATAACCAGAACTGTGAAAAGATGAAGTGAAGATGGGCTCGGTCATATAGCTAGATGAACAGAAGAAAGATGGATGACGAATGGATTACATTGGGTTGCCAGAGGAAAGAAACGACCGAGACGACGTCCAAATACAAGATGGGTAGATGAAATCAAGCGTTTTTCAGGAGCTACAAGGATAAGGATAGCAGCATACCGAGATGTGTGGAAAGAAAAGGAGGAGGCCTTCATCCTGTAGTGGCTAGAAAACGGTATAATGATGATGATGTTATATTTAAAAAATAAATGTAAGATCTGTTAAATTTAGTTTATTCGAAAGTTTAAGAATTTTCTACTTAGAATGCATAACCTTACAACTTTCAGATATTGGACATATTCTGTCGCAATCAAATTTCATATGTTTCAGTTAACTTCGAAACTTCTCAATCGTCTTATAAGTAAACCTATGATAAACTTTATTGGTAAACTTTATTTTTATATGGGTCAGTCTAGTAACTTTGGACTTCGGCCCGTGACGATTCGCCATTAGCTCTTAAGTGTTAAAATCCACACCCATTCCGGGACTCGAATCCGGGACCTTCGACCCGATGGCCTACCGCTGTAGACCGCTCGGCCACCCGGCCGGTAAGTAAACCTATGAATGGTTCAGATACTTTTTTTTTTTTTTAACTAAACGCTGCAGATGAGTAGGAGATATCAGGAAACGAGCAGAAAGCGCGGTTAAAAGTGTGACTGGTGCAGTGGCCAAAAATCGGATTCAAAACTGTATGTACTTGTAATGTAATCTAAGCTTAAAAACACAATTATATGTGAAACGCTTAAAGGTATGGAAACCAAATACATATTAATGGATACCGGGTGGAATGCAATACTAGTTAGAGGATACGTTCCTTATAGCGCCACCTTGAAATCAGCCATCTTGAATCTTGATCGATCTTATTTAATGAGATGGAAGTTATGTAATATCAGTCAGGGCTAGGATTTTACCAGAAATACATATGTAAAGTCAGTTTTGCCATACTTTTTTTTTTTTTTTTTTTGAGAGGGTTAATGAGATATGACAGTGTGCGTAGTTGATTCTCTAGTCTAGAAATAGATACTGTATACTTTTTGGAACACCCCCAAAAAATGGAATCATAATGCATACTAGTGGGAACCCAGTATTCATCAGTATGCAGTAGATGTAGATGTTCTGTTTGCATGAAAGTATACTGTATTAAGGTTTGAAACTCTTCAGTCTATAGATATACACCTTCGTGTGGGATCTTCTGTCGTTTTGCTTGCAATTATCAGTTCTGCCACATAAGAATATTTTGTTATGAAACGAGTACGAGTTGAAAAACTGACTCCTTCGGTGTGTTATTTTGTTGTGTTGTGTTTGTTGAATTTCAATTTCATTTATGACCTTTAGGGCTCCGGGATAGGATGTAGGAAGGAAGCTGGCCACAGCCAGGTTTCTATGTACCATCCCGGCATTAGCCTGGTATTACGTAAGGGGGGAAAAACCTAAAAAAAAAAAAACAATCATGAATACGTCCGCTCGGATCGAATCCACGACCCACTAAATAGCCATCCAACGTTTTACCAACTAAGCTATGACTGCTTGGTAATGTATTGTGCACATTTGTAGCTATTGTATTGCGTTGACAATTGAAAAGAAAGGAAATGCATTTACTGTTAATTCTGTTTAATTCTTACTGTAATATTAACCTTTCACAAATATGAGAAATCGTGTCGTATAACAATTTCAAACTTATTTTTTTATTCTCAGTTGCTAAGGCATGATGTTGAATAGCTTTCCAAGCATGATAGGTTTTATGCATAACACTGGGATCGCATTACACTGGCGGGCAGGATGCGACGCGTGCAACTTAGATCTGAAATGTGATAGCAAAGACTTAGTTTTTTTCTTTCTTATAGACTCTAGAGAATGGCGGTTCCAATACCAGGATTTATTGACATAAGCCATAAGTTATAATAATACACAACATCCAATTAGAAATCGATCGTACTGAATATTATCTGCAAAATAATACCAAACGTCATTCTCTCTCTGAAATTGTTTTTTTCTTTTCGAATCAATACAACGAAACCATGTCATTTCTTTCTTTCTCGCTTGACGACCTAGGGTGGAGCTCATAATCTCTAATGGATGTGCCACTCTAGTGTGTGTGTGTGTGTTTTCTCCCAGTTTATATCTTTCATTAGTTCAGCTCCACCCTTTGAAATACATTTACGAAATAACAGAAATGGGATTTCGGATTTCTTAGTGTCGCTTGTGACGGTTCCCGGCTTGCTTTATCAGAGACTGGTTTTGTAGTAGAAGCAGGAAAAAACAAACGTCAATATAGAAAAGGAAAGGATTATTTGCAAACACGAACAACAAAGAATATTTGCATTAAACTTTCAAATACTTTGTGACAGCACACGAGAAAATATGCATCAAACTTGCCATGACAAATATGGTAGTTTTTATTTTAAGCAAAATTACTAGTTACTATACTTGGGAAATGTGCAATAAACTTGTGTCATGTAACACGCGGTAACTGTCTCAAATATACTATATTTAATGCTTAGGCAAGTCCAGGTACTTCGTTTTCTTGTTAATTAACTTGCAACTTTTAGCGAACACAGGTGTTGCTATGTTCGTGCTCCCGACACGCATATTAACGTGAGCAAACTGCGCCTTCTAACAAAACCCTCGCCTTTAAATCGAGCTGTGAAAACGCTTGAAAGAGTAGATGTATAAGGGGCCATAATCTAAACAATAGCGGGATGATCTGAACATGTGTAGAGACGAAACTGATGAATCAAACAAACTAAAGCTCACATAATCATCATAATGAACTAATTACACTACGCAGTCGAAATATAACGGAACAATGAACCCCAGAAGTAAAAGTGAAATGAACAATAAAATCCCATAATCTCGGGTTCTTTGTTGGCGGGCCGCCGCGCCGTCGGCCTGCCGAGTGCCGACTTTTGCTAATGGAAAAAGTAACGATGTTACAACGCGAAACAAACAAGAATAAAACGTTATAAACAGAATATTGCTACATAGCGCTGTATTGCAGAGGCGATAAATGTACAGTATGTTCGATGTTGCACACGAAGGAAAACTTGTCACAAAATTGCCATCGCAATTTTTTGACGGCAGATACATTTCGAATGTAAAAGTAAATTTGCTGATAATACTTTCATATCTGTGGAGTAATCTACATTCAGAATCAGAATGTCAAAATATGTGGTTTTGGATTTACGTATAAAGTAACACCTATGTGTAACAGAAGCTTGCAAGGTGATAGGTCTACAAGTGAACGTAGAGAAAACTAAATACATCATAATAAGTCCAAACTTAGCAAGAAAAAACAGCAATATTACAATTAACAATGAGAAGTTTAAATACCTGGAAACCTTTACGTAAGAAGCAAAAACGGCGTCACGGAAGAAATAAAAACGTCTTCTAGCATCGACAGTACTAGATTAAGTTATTTGTGAACCCTGGCCTATTGACTCTGTTAGGACCCCTGTTACATATCCCTTGTGGTTGTAAGGGTATCTGATTTGCTTTAGCGGAGCCCTTGAAGAAGTGGAGGGCCCTAGCCCTTTTATCCCCCCCCCCCCACCTAATGCGGCTCTGAGCATCGGGCAACACAGTTTCTATTCAGTTCAGAAACTTGCGCTTAATATCAAGAAACTTCAAACTGAAAATATACTCTGTCAGTAATACTTTATGATTGCAAAAGTCGAAGAACGAACACCTAGCAGATGAACATAAACTGCTAGTGAATTGAATTCATTTTATTTATGGCCTTTATGCATCTTTGTTTCAGGCCATAAATTGAGAGTATTTGAAAATAAGGTTTAGAGAAAGATATGCAAAGCACTGGGGCGCAACGGGACGAACGACTTTCTGTTGTAATTTTAAACAGATGTTTTAAAGTTGGATGAAAAGATTAAAACTGAACTAATCTTGTTGTTTTATCGATGCAACAACATTAGATCTAAGTTTAACTATGGATGCACATATCGACAATGAAAAAAAATCTCAGTGCGTTATTGATTTCTGATCGGATATCCTTCACAACCTATAGACTGGATAGTGGCTAGTCAGAGACAAGTATAACAACATATTGTACGTACCCCATCAGGATTGAAATGGCCGCCAGCGCTGGTGCAGTCGACTTTACTGATGTCTCCTTTCTCGTGAATGTGGAATCCATGAAGACCAGGGGTCAACTGCATGATATCTCCTGATACATGAACGGGGCCATTATCTTCTTGCATAAATTCAATGGTTCCACTAACAGTTTGACCTCGAAGTACTGCGATAGCTCGGCGTTTCTGAAATAACAGAACATGCATGTTATTAAGCAAACACACTCTTTCTTTAAAGCATAATTAACCTTATGATAATGGACTATTCTCCGCTTTTAATACGTAACTAATAGAAGTGGACAGGCCATATTTTACTTGTAAGTTACATCAACGAAGGAAAAGCAAAGTGCATGTTTCCTGACTAAAATATCTGACAGTAAACATTTGCATCATTACAATACATTCCGGTTTTAGTACTATTCTAGTTTTCATGTAGATTCATGGCGCCAAAATAACTTAAAAATCGTTAGACCACTGTTGTTACACCACTAATCTATGAGTGCTTCTCAATACAACTTTATAATGATTATATTTTATTCACAGCAGCACCAGAAGCATACTAAAGTAAAGCCGTCTTTCATCTATATAGAATTCTAATTATACACTGTATATACCTGTTTACATTACAACAACAATGTCACATTTGCACACATACTTCTAAATAAAAGCTATGTTTCTTAGTTTTTGTGGACTTAATAGCTTTACAATATTCACCCAACTTTCTGGTATTGACACACCCTTCATTTTTTCTTTGCAATTTTCATTCCCAACCCCAGGAAACAAGTTACTTATAATACCAAATATCTAAACAATGTTATCAAGATCGCAATCTACTTGACAATCCCAATCGACTTTACTTGCCTTAAAAACCTTGTTGAAATTACGTGCAAGCTCTGACGTCATACAATTAATCAAACCTATAGTATTTTTTTTTCTTTCATTGTTGCAATTGTTTAGATACTTTATATAAACTTCTAATAATGTTTACAGTCTGTTTCAAATAGTAAATCTATTTTTTTATGGAAAATTTCACATAGATTTACGGAAAATTGAAGGCACAATAAAAATAAGCATTTGTTTTTCCGAGTCTAAAACTCCTAGTTTATTTAAAAAAAAAAAAATATCAATACTAAAGATGATATGTCTACAGGAAGATCTACCAGCAATCTGTGAAATGCATGCATCGAAGGTATAGTGAGAACATGTCTTAACACATTAGTATAATAATCAAAGGTATTATATTTTATGTAGTATAATCAACTGCAACAAAATCAATGAATTCTTTTAAGTGAGGCATATTTTTTTTTTGGCTGAACTCGAAAAGTAATTTAAAAGTTTAATTACTAATAACATGCAAAGTGTTCATACCAGCCTTACAAGTGTTATGTAATACTATGTTTGAACAACAGTTCGACTTCTATTAATGTCCATCACTAAAATGTTCACTTCTCTTTAATGCTTACATTACACGATTATAATCACTAATTCAAACTTGGCACGACATTTGATATGAGTTTCAAAATCTTGATTCAAATGTTAACAACAAAATATTTGGTGTACATGTTAAGACTTGTAGCGCACGAAATAAATATTGTTCCGGACAAAATCTTTTCATTTTGTGTTTTTTTGTTCATTGGTATTTGAAATCGTGAAAAGATATACCCTATTTTAGGTGATATGCGTTTCTCCATATTGTTTTCCATCATGAGAAATGTGGTGAATTTTCAGCAAATTATCATCCTGTATTATTCATTCTTCTTACGCTTTCATTTATCATTTGGTTTGCTGGCCGAATTAGTTTACGGATCTCAATCCTTGGGAGGTTAAGTTAAAATTTGTTTATCTATCTACAGAGATAACGTACAATTTATTAGGTTTTTTAAGTATACATTATTCTTCCTAGCAAATTTAGCATTAGACATTTTGTTTTATTGTGCGTTTTTCAAACATGTATTTGTTGATAATGCTAAAAGTGTTTTAAGCTTCTGTAGTCTTTTTGGTATAAAACCGGCCTGACAATCTTAGTTCCCACAATAAAACAACAGTAGAGGAAAGCTACTTGAATAAAAACATTAAAAAGGAAGACTATAAATGTACAAAACAATGACTAAATAGCTATGTAATACAAATGAAAATAATAGAAAGAGGAAAATACAGTATAATACTGATAAAATTAACATTCAGATGTAGTAATAAAATATTCTTGAGCTGGTGATTTCATAAATTACTTTTTGTACGATTTGATCAGTTGTCAGTGTTGGATTGTCATTTTATTGCCTTCAATTATGTATAGTATTTCATTCTTAATCCAATATAGAATGTTTCTACATACCTCAGCAACTGCTAGGGCTAAAACAGAGACCAAACAAAGCACGAAAACTCCTTTTGTTGCCATTTTGTTTCTGAAACAAAACAAACAAAAAATATATAAGAATTTTGTTCTTTGAAGCATATATTTTCATATTTATTATTTTTAGAATGGATTGTTTATTGGACAAGTTGTTTACATTTGGCATCTTTATTTCATTAATTAATTTCACTAGTTAATAGCCATATTGTGCCAGAGAAAACTCGATGTCAGTGAACACAAAAATTGTCATAAAAAGTTCTTGTTGGTTACAATAGCAAACATATCCTGAAAATTTAGTTGATAGAAGTTGCATTTCAAGTATTTTCGAAGCAAATGGCAACGCTGCAGAGAATCTAACGTTGCCAAATGTACGTACATATTGCGGATATACTAGGTACTACTGAATTATCTGTTTATCTGCTTCAGTATTCCGATATTCTGGTCGCTAGAGTTAAACGATCTAGGACAGTATAGTTTCGCTCACATGTCTCGGTTGTTCTAATTGGACTGGGGTAGGTTTCAACGTAAAATGGTCTGTTCAACTAGAAATATAGGTATTAACCAAACAAATAATGTACAAAAACCACACCAAAGAAGTGGCTGGTGAACATACTTCAGATTAACATACTACAGTGGAACCTCGATTAACCGTCACTGTCGGGACCGGGATTGTGACGGTTAACTGAATAGACGGATAACAGAAAATTCATTATAAACGTTATACTGTAAATAGCACTTCTAAACCACCGCCGGGGAAAACTTTTTTGTTTCTTCTTTTTTGAAAAAAAAAAACAACACACTTTTTATTCAAAAATCTGTTTTTACTTAAAGCCTGTTAAGTAAAAGAAATCATTTTTACGATGACGGATAACAGAAAGTGCCGGCTAATCGAGATTCCACTGTATTACGAACCGAAGAACAAAATTTTGTAACCCGCGCTTTTCTACAGCAAAGGGCTTTTTCTCGCTGAGACAATAACATTACGTACGTCCTTTGGAAATTCAATCGAATTTAAAATTGTGATGCACTCTATATCAGTGGTTCAATGTCTTTTTAGTATCGCGGCAGCTCAGATCTCGGTGGTGAATACTGAATATTTCTCCGCTATATGTTGTGTGCTACATCGTGCAAAAATCGCTTTCAACTTCCCAACTAGATAAAATGTCTACACCAGACTTCTTACTGCATGTTGATGTTAGGCCAGCAGACTACCAATCTCTTTCGATTCGTGTCAAGCAGGGGGCCGCGGAAACCCGTCATATCTCTACAAAATAATGTCGTCGATGTCGGTTTAATAAATCACAATCCAAGTACTACCTAACTAATGCATCAATCTGATCCGTTTAGGGTTGAAGGATGCCGCATAGTCAGGTTTCGCAATGTAAGGATTTCATTATTAAGGAAAAAATATGGTTTAGGGTCAGTTCTATTACAATCAACGCTTAACTTCTAGTCAGCGCTAAGTTGAGGCCAACTCTTTTTTTGCGTACTCTCATTGGCTAAAAGCAGACTTGGCCTCAACTTAGCGCTGACTAGAAGTTTAGCGGTCAATTGTAGAACTGACCCTTAATAGGGCAAGAACAGAAATCTCCTTAAAGTTGCATTCATCCATAAACATTACTCAATTTGATGTACTGGGTACTATTTCGATTGTGATTTATTACGCCGACACAGATTACGTCATTACTTGTCGAGACATGACGTCATTTTTAAACATGTGGAACTAAATTTGAGCGCCTGTAGCTCCATAACTAGGTATATTTTGGAATTTCTTGCAAGGAACTGTTTTCTTGTTTTGGTGTGTATAATCACCTCCCGAAGTTTGTGCCGTTATTTTAAGAACACACTGTACATAATATAGAAAAAATAAGGAGAAAGAAAAAAGCTTTAGCACATAATGAGAAGGAAAAACTTACACTTACTATCTGTATATTCCATGTTACATTTTTGCTTTTACGATTATTTTAATTTCTCTTTTGTAATTTTCCATTGACTTCTGCGGCCTGTCTTCATATTCCGTCAGTATTTATAGATTTTATGTGAATAAAATTTATGACAAAGATATTAACAAAAGTCACTATTCTTCAGCAATGTGCAGTCGCGCACAAAGAGAGTTGATACTTATTGTTTTACAACCAGTATTTAATGTTTATGGCATGGCTCATTACTCAAGAAACTGGCATTATCTTGCTTTATAACAGATTCTTTGCAACTGACTTTTGTTTCTTTTCTAGCTATATGCGCGATAATTTATTTTTACAATCTTTTCTTAAGTTCACAATGGTTCGTGGTGCCCTCAAATCTTGCAACGTTAATTTAACTCATTTCCCGACGTCATACAATGATGAAAGTTTGTACACCGACTTAAGTTGAGTGACAATATAATATTCCATTGTTACTTTCATATATTTCTATATATTAATATATTTTAAGAGCATACTTTTTAAATATGAATTTCTTTATCCTAAAATAAATACTAGTCCGCAACCATGTTATGTTTGACTGGTTCCAGAACACTAGAATTCGGGTGGCAAATCATCACCTTGAGAATAAGTATCCGAACGCCGATATAACTCGAAAAGATATAGATAAAAACTTTTTAAAGACATACTTTTACTAAAAAGAAATTAAAAAAAAAGATTTCGATTATGGTGACTGTATATCAGAGCGCGCCTCATGCTTTTCTCTTTTGTCATGCATAAATAAAAATAATTGGAGTACGAACTGTTTAAGAATAATGTGCTTTTAATTATATTGAGAGCATGAAAATCCGTTCAAAATTTGCAGTGTCTGTGTACGTTAAAAATCATTCATTGTTCTTTTTCATTAAACCTCGTTCACTGTCCAGAGCTGAAATAGGTCACCGGGCCAATTGGGTCATTCGGGTCAAGATTTGAACCGGGTCACCTGGTCAATGCTTGAGACCCGGTTTGACCCGATTACTCCATTTCAACCCAATGACTCGGTACTCAAAGCAGAGTTTTTAATTATTTCCTTCCGTTTGAACGGAGTGTCTTTCATGGGTAACCGGGAATCACGAAAAATACGACACCGTAAATTTCTAGTTCAGTATAATACTCAGACCGGGTCAAGTTTCGAACCGGATCATCTATGTTCGAGTTAGGCAGGATCACCGAAAGTGTCTAGGTTTCAACTCTGTCATATCTTCAGTTCGCCCTTACCCTTATGTTTCAATTTCGCTCTCCTCATTCACGTTGCAACTCGGCCTTCAAGCAGAGGGTGAGCGTATGTCAGAACGAGTTTTCTTCATGTGGACCACCTTCATAAGGTTAATCACTTACGTGTAAAATATGGTGTTTCTGCGGTGGCGTATTTGAAATTTCATATACACATTAAAAAAAAAAAAGAAGATATTTATGGTATTTAGATAACTTTGGCTGAGACTGTGATAGGGTGAGAGAGGAAGTCGAGCAGGTACCATCAGAGCATTTGTCTGGTGCGACTAAGGAAAAACATTTAACTCAAGATGTCATTCCGGCATTCAACTTGTGTAGCTGAGGATAATCGGACTAAAACTAACTTAGGATGACTAGTTCAGAAATTTAAACACGGCATAACCAAATTACAAGGTGAATATATACATGCATAAATACATGTAAAATTGTGTGCGGTTGTGTATGTGTGTGTGTAGGAATATATAAAATTCATGACGAAATAGATCAGCAGCTTTTTTTTTTTAATGAACAGTTATTTCTGTTTTATGTTTGCATTTAAATGTAAATGAAACCGTCAATATTGGATGCTTACTAATCAACTTTTGTTCATTTTTTTTTCTAATAACATGTTCGGAAATAGGTCAGGCTATTTGAATAGGATAATTATCTTTTGACATGAGAAGAATTGTTGCATATTTTTACATGTGTAACCAGATACATCGAAAAGCTATCATCTCTTACGTATACTATATCCGTTCGTCCTACCATTAATGCAAGTGAAAGTGGCAGATGATTACGCACAAAGTTGAAAAGCAAAAAATTATGAAATCATCGTAAATATATAAGCTTAAACGTACTGGCTGAAGAGAGATTAAGTTGACTAAAGGCCATAAATAAAATTCAATTTAATTTAAAGTGCACAGAAATTATATTTGAAAAAACTCGAAATATTTGTGGTGTGGGAAATGTTTACATTTTTTCACAATATAAACTTTTCTATTAAAGCCTTATATCTGGTGTAGTAAAAAGTAATCCATTATTTTTGCATGACATTGAAGGCTTGACTTACCATAGTTAGAAT
>JAGDQP010009886.1:456-57520 GCA_022664845.1 Lepisma saccharinum
ATAGATAGATAGATAGATAGATAGATAGATAGATAGATAGATAGATAGATAGATATATTTCGACCTAACTCGCATAGCAGGCAGATATTTCCAAAGTAGATTTTTAAGGTAATATTTTTTTTTAAAAAAAAAGATAATCCTATGTCTATATAGAAAATCCTTTTAAAACCTTTTCAGAAATGGTGTTGTCTAAAGTATGTTTTCGTTGTATCTATATTCTTGGAAAAATATGGAGCCTATGTCACTCAGAAAACATTTTCTTCCTGTATAAGCAACAACAATATTCAAAGAGGCTTATCAAAATGACACAGAAAGAAAAAACATACGATGAAACCGGAACAAGATTGCAAAACTGGCTTTCTCTTATCACGTTTAATTCTTGGAGCAAATGATATAATTATATTTTTTTGTTTGTTTTTATTCTCTTAAAAAATATCTGGGTCATTCAGTCTCGGTTTTGATTTGTTTGTTGTTGTTTACCTGGATTACTTTTTTTTCTTCCTTCGTAGAAACAAATATTATATTATTCATGTATGTGTGTGTTATTACAGACTTGTCTTTACTTCACGATGGTTCGTGGTATCCTCAAATCTTGCAAAGATATTTTAACTTGCAACGTTCCCTTGGTATATTTGATCCTATCGAGGAAGTTAAATCCTTCTCCGGTTATGGGCGTAGATTTTGGTTTTAAGGTAAAAGGCAAGATTTATGAGTTTGGACTGATCAACCCGAGTACATTTACCACAGTGTATATGTATGTAGCGGCCTCCTATTTGAATGAGGCAATGTGTATGTAAAGAACAAAGCATGCAAGCAAAAGGAAAAGGCAAGCGAAGAATCAAAAGGAATAGCAAGAACCCTTTTATTGCTCTTACTGCTACGCTACTCTCCTACAGCCAATGTAACTGTTTGGGCCGAAGCCCAAGAATAACTGATAAATAAACTAACAACTGAAACCGTTATTTATGATTTCATGGAAGCGGTCCGTCAAAATCTAGATAACAAAGAAAAATGTATAGGCGTTTTCCTTGACCTATCTAAAGCGTTTGATTTAGTGCCGCATATAGAATTCCTAATAAAACTACAAAACTATGAAATAAGAGGGATTGTTTATAATTGGTTTAGAATATACTTACTAAATCGCAAACAAATAGTAGAAATAACAAACCACAACAAGGAAAATAACTAAATTTCGCAACATTTATCGAAAAAAGCAAATAATAACCTGTGGCGTACCCCAAGGCTCAGTCTTAGGGCCACTTTTATTTCTCATATATATATATATCCATGTAGCTCCTGAAAAACGCTTGATTTCATCTACCCATCTTACATTTGGACGTCGTCTCGGTCGTTTCTTTTCTCTAGGAATCCAATGTAGTACATTTGTCGTCCACCTTCCATCTGTTCGTCTAGCTATGTGACCGGCCCATCTTCACTTCTTCTTCTTCGCAGTCTTGATTACATCCTCTACCTTTGATGAGGATATCAGCAGACCGAGATATGTGGAAAGAAAAGGGGGAGGCCTTCATATGGGTTGGACAAAAAAAATCTAAAACGTTTAAAAAAGTGTGAAAATCA
This sequence comes from Lepisma saccharinum, assembly GCA_022664845.1. Classification (NCBI taxonomy): domain Eukaryota; kingdom Metazoa; phylum Arthropoda; class Insecta; order Zygentoma; family Lepismatidae; genus Lepisma; species Lepisma saccharinum. Next base: position 2,035 of record JAGDQP010009886.1, read on the forward strand.
TACCTAGTATGGTGTGGGGCCTCCTTTTGCGTCCAAAACAGCTTGGATCCGACGTGGAATGGACGCATACAGCTCCTGAATCGTAATGTGTGGAATGTTGTACCATTCTTCCTCCAAAACATGCTCCAGTTCCTTAAGGGATGATGGTAGAGGGTAATGAGACCGAACACGCCTTTCTAACACAGACCACAATGGCTCAATGATGTTCAGATCTGGTGATTGTGGGACCCAGGGGAGGTGTGATAGCTCCTGGTCATGCTCCTCAAACCATGATTGCACCGTTTTTGCAGCGTGACAGGGTGCCAAATCATCTTGGTAGATGCCATCACCATCCGGGAACAATGTGTGGGCCATGGGTAGAACCTGGTCCCCCAAAATGGCCTCATACGCCTTAGCATTCATCATTCCATGCAGGGCTATGATGGGACCTGCAGAAAACCACGATATCACTGCCCATACTGTAACAGAACCACCCCCATGCTTTACAGTTGGGCGCAGACAGTCTGGATCACAGGCCTGCGACGGTGTTCTCCATACGTAAACACGACAGGTTGTTGGGAACAAGGTGTAGGTCGATTCATCGGAATACATTACGTGTTTCCACTGATCAAGGGTCCACTCCTTGTGGTCCTTGCACCACTGGATACGCCGCTTCGCATTTACTGCTGTGACCAGAGGTTTGGCGATCGCGGCCCTGCCATGAATTTTCATTTTATGAAGTTCCCGTCGCACTGTTTTTGATGAAACCGGGTTCTGTAGGCCGGAATTGAGTTCAGACGTAATTTTCATTGCAGTGGTCTGCTTTTTAGCTGCTACAATCAGTTTTAATGCCCTCCTGTCCCTATCGGACAGGATTGTCTTTCGACCACTGTTGTGCTTTGCAGACGTTGTTTGCCCATGCATTGTGTATGCCCTCGTGACATTGGACACAGTGCCTGTCGATACCCCCACAAAGGTCGCCACTGTTGTCACTGAAGCTCCAACCAGACGGGCACAAACGATCATACCTCTTTGGAAGTCTGTCAGGTCGCCCATTTTACCGCACCACTTGCACACCACGACACTCACATGTGAACTGGGTACTGCTGACGGAAGAGAAAGGTCCACATGACACATTGAAAACAAAACACGATCGACAACCGCAACACGCGGTGTACAGTGGCGGGCCACACTTACGTGTCCTGTATGACGTGTTTTTAGATTTTTTGTCCAACCCCTGTATATATATATATATATATATATGATTTACCATGTAACATTCATCCAGCTAAGACAACACTCTATGCGGATGACACTAAGGTAAGTGTACCGATTATGGCCCGGATCCCCAATATAGCTCACCCCTTAGATCTCTGCAGCTTTCCGTTGGTGCTACTAGATGTCACTGTAAATTATATCCTCATGACAAGAGAAAGCATTTTTGCGCGACTCATTTGTTTGCGAGTGTCGTGAGGGGCAGCAGCTCCAGTTGAAGTGGCATATTGAGGAAGAAAATATTTTGCTGTTATTTTAGCAAAGTAAGTAATGTTTCGTTTCAGTATCTATTGTTGAAAACCTAATCAGTATAACGCATGTATAATGTGGCTATGTGAACATACGTGACCATAAAATGTGTGTGACACAATGTATTGCACTGTGTAACTAGTAGGCGCCAGAAAATGTAAAGAGATCAATAGGGCGCAATATGGCCCATCGCCATATTGGGCAAAATGCAGTCATAACTGTTAAAAATGAAAGAATTGTTTATCTGAAATGTTTGTGCTGAACACTCATCATCATAATGTTTAGTAATTGAAACGAAGATAGTGCCAGGTAATAAGGAAGCTAACAATTCCAATACAAAGAATAAGAAGATTGAAACCAAAGCCAAGCAAGTGTCATCACGTTTAAAACGATTAGAATTTCAGCAACTGCTTCTGATAGTCCTGAAGAACCGACTCTGAGTTGCTCCAAGACTTGTGAATCTTGGTTTTGTTACCTTTGTCAGGCAGACAAGATTGCAGACATGAATCTTTGCGTGTCGTAGCGCAAATACGTTCATGAAGAGAATGTTGGAATCACCGTTAAAGATCACCGACCATTTCTTTGTCCCTCATGTGATACCTGACGTTCTAAAATTCTTCGTTTGTGTTACACTTCTTCTTATTTACTCATATTTTTTTCTTCTTGTATATTAACTTATTTTTCACAAATGTTGGCATTTTGTATTAATACAATGTGCCCGACGACCGATGCCAGAGCTAAAACGGATCACCAAGTAAAGTTTTGGACTGGGTCATTGGGTCTATGTTTGTGATCTGGTGACCCGATTTCGACACGGTGTTGGGTTAGAATAGTGTTTCTTTCAGGTGTAACCTAGACATGGGGTGTTACCCCTACCTGCAAGAGCACAAAAAACGATAAATAGGTGAATGTTTGTAGGTATGTCCCAGCCTAACTCTGAAATACGTGGAGCAATTTTAACCAAACTTGGTACACATATCACTTATAATCTGTAAACAAATACTGTGAGGGTAAGACACCCCTAGAGGAGGGAGTGCGAAGGAGTGACTTTAAGGTGCTCTGGTACTCTAAACTACCTCGAACGTTATCCCATTTAAAAAGCATTGCAATGGTTTTTTTTACAATTTTCTCCCTTATTTTTAATGTTACAAACTTCAAATTTTACCCACATCTAGAGGCGGTACATATCTATGAATGGTATGTCTCACATTAGCAATGTATCTAATAAGTCGGTTTTGGTTTTTGACTTAAGAAAAGTGGCAACAGTTAGATTTTTACAACTTGGACTGGCATATCACTTCCGCGATCCGCTTCTTGCAGTGACAGTGTTCTGTTTTTCCTCCCTCCCTCACTCGTTCAAGTTGTATGGATTAGATGACTGATAAACCAGACCTCAAAACAAGGTTTTTTTTTTTCTTTCAACTACAGAAAGATGGAATGATGAAAGAAGTAGCAAAAAGTTAGACAACTCGGGTGGTGAACCGGCTTGAAATATGACAGAGAGGTGCGATGATTGAAACAATTACGAAGTTGATTCTGAACATAACTAGATAACAAACTTGCATAGCCCCTCTCCAGTGATGATTTCAGAACATTTCTCCCGGGGGAATTTCAATACCAATTGAGTGATAAAAGTATCAAAAACAAATCTATTTTTTTCTTCTGTGTACAGAAAGAAATGAGTGAAGCTCTAGTTTAGGGTTCCACAGCCGTGTCTCCTGGGGGTGAAAAGAGGCAATTGAAAATGATGAAAAAATTGGTGGAATGACAAATTGAGAGGAAGCAGGAGAACCCAGAGAATGTCGAGGACCACTGTGTTGTCCACCTTTGGTGGCGCGGCAAGAATTCTTGTGGAGGTATCCTGAGATTTTCCAAACCACCAAGTTGGCAATGCCACCACGTCGTTTCATTGTCTCAAATGTAGGCTTGGGTGATTTTCTGAGCCACCAGAGGCACATTATTTAAAAATTTTGCATTTTAAACATGAATATCGAAGTAGAAAACGCACATTTCGACACAGAAAACTTCATAAACGAAGTTCCGTTAAAGGTTGCAGTATTTAAAATTACTGCTGAAGAATATTGAAACAGAGAATTGAAGCAGAGATGCTGGCAGGAGCTTGCAAACATTTTTATAAATAAAGAAGATGCCTTGCCTGCAGAGAAAAATGAATTTGGTAAGTTTTACATCTGTAGATACAATAAACATTAAATTGATATAATTTATTTATGGCTTACTGGCATTTCAGACTTGGATCGGAATAGGGTAGGGCATTGGATGTTGTGAGGTAGTCATCCAGAGGCTAGCTTGTAGATACCATTCCTACATTTGTCTGGTGCTACTGGGGAAAAATCTTGGAGAAAACTTTCTTAAAGAAAAATTTATTTATAGCCTTCAGGCATCTAAGTCTCAGACCGGGATAAGGGCAAATGCCGTGATGGCACCTTCAACTTAGGCCCTGGTCGACTCTTTCCCGAATCCTTTCCCCTCCCCTATCCTGGCCTGGGCTGTAGATGCCTAAAGGCCGTACATAAAATTTTAAAAATCGTTGTGAATCCCGTGATGATTAATATTCATTAAAATATATTTAAAATAATTATAGCTTACTTACTTTCCACTGCTGTTTTCTTTTCGTTTCTTGTTTCTGAAGCCAAAATCCCTTACGAATCTTCTTCGGTCGGCAAGAATAACGATCTTTTCGTTTCCTTTTACCACTCAAAATATTTTAGTTCCTATCCGTGTTGTCCATATAAGGGAAACGAAACATTAAAGGGAGGGAGTATCGAGTGACCATATCACTCACGATCCGCACAATGGGCGGTGCTAGCGCTAGAAGCAAGCAGGGAAAAACATTCATAAGTTACTCACCATTGTCAAGAGTTGAACAGCGGATGTGCAGATGGAATGGTCGCAATGCAACGTTTCCGCTTTCTAAAAGGTAAAAACCGACACTGATTTATTGAGTATGTTGAAATTGTGAGACATACCAATCATAGCTATGTATCACCTCTAGGTGTGGGTGTAAATTTGAAGCTTGTTAACATTAAAAATAAGGGAGAATATTGTTAAAATCATTGCAATGCTTTTTTAATGGAATAACGTTCGAGGGAGTTTAGGGTACCAGAGCACCTTAAAAAATCGAAAACGACCGACATTAGTGTCGAATTCCATAGTTTTCGGGGTCGTTGAGATAAATAGTGACACTCTCAACGTCGTTTAAGTCCAAGCTCAGGTCTCATCCGCATGGGGTTAAAAGGGGTGAAAAGTAGAATGTTCCAAATGACCGAGATTATTTATTCATTTACCCATGGTTTCAGATACAGCAGTTCTGGCATTTTACACTGAAACATTAACATTGATAGCACATTTACATCCAACACTCATAAAATTAATCTTATTTACAAATAAAACAGCAATAAAAGGGTAACATAAAAGTATTTACATATTTCTTCTTAGTTGTTTTCGAAAGGCTAGTTCTGTGCTGAAATGTCTATCTCTGGTGGTAGGCGATTATATTCAGAAACCATTCTCACGAACATAGAGCGTTTGACTATTTCTAATCTTGGTGTTGGCTATGTGAAATGGGTAGGAATGCGGAAGTTGAGCTCAGAAAGTAGCAGTTCAGATCGAACTCTACCATTGGATATTTGAAATAAGAATAACATGTCTGCCAGATTTCGTCTTGAAGAGGGTGTTCGAACGTTTAAGATATTTAGAATGTCTGTGTTACTTAGGCATATAATAGAAGGGACTCTGTATTTAACGATGGCGATGAAAAAGCTTAAGACAGAATTGAGACGTGCCAAGTGAGTAGAAGAAGCCATATTCCAACTGGGGGAGCAGTATTCCAATTTAGGTGGAATGAACGCTTTGAAAAAGATACTAAGAGAAGAAAAGCTTTGAATTTCTGTGATTCTGTATAGGAAACCAAGTAGTTTCATGGCACTGCTAGTTGCGACTCTGATATGCTCAGCAAATATAAGTTTATCATCAAAAATTACACCCAGATCATTTTGAAAATTTACTTGCTTAATGGGAATATTGTCGATAAAGTGTTTGGAAAAAAAAATGTGGTTCTTTTTCAACGAAATTGTAAGAGTGTTTGTAAGGACTTTGAAGCATTTAGGACCATATTCCAGGTATTACACCAATCAATTATTTCAGATATATCCTGTTGAAGAAGGAGGGCGTCATTATTGGTTGTTACTTTCCTAAAGATCTTGCAATCATCAGCGAAAAGAAGAATATTAGAAGAATTAATTGTGGACCAAGAACACTTCCTTGTGGTACACCGGATAACACAGAAACATATTTGGAAGAGGAATCAGGATGAACCACACATTGTTCATGATTAGAGGGATAATCTTCAAGCAAGGAAAGAAATTTCCCATGTATATTAAACCTATCGGATACTTTGTAGAGAAGCACATTTACTTTGTCAAAGGCTTTGGAAAGGTCCAAGTACAAAACGTCAAGTTGAGAGTTATCTGAAATAGACTTAATTGCATGAATGAGCAATACGGACAAATTAGTTAAACAAGAACAGTTAGGTAGAAAGCCGTGTTGAGCAGTATTGATGTATGGAGAGACAAATTTGTAAAGTCTATCTTTTATTACCTTTTCACAGACTATCGACAGAGGCGAAAGCAGAGAGATTGGTCTACTATATGAGGAGACATTAGTTTTGTCACCTGGCTTATGAATAGGAACTATATTAGCTTGCTTCCATAACTGGGGAAAAGCACCTTCCGAAAAGCATCTGATGAACAAGAGTGATAGTGGGTAAGAGAAAGAATCAGCATCGTAAAGGAGCAAAGATTGAATTTTTGTTATCAGGTTCTACAGAGCGATGATCTGAAAGGGAACCAACGATCATAGTTTTCAGGGTCGCTAAGCTGATTGATGACAGTCTCAATGACATTTAAGCTCAAATTTAGTCGAATAGAACGACTCTGTAAAACATTCTGGATTTTTTTTAGAAACTAATAGAACTCTCTAGAAATTTGTAGAAGATTGGGATAAATAAATACCTGGGTAACGCCGGGTAATCATCTAGTACTGAAGGTATGGAAATAATCTCATATTCCCCAAAAGAACGAAAGTAAGATTCGATCATAGGATACCCAAGTACCAATCAGTCTGGTTATTTGAGTCAATCGGGTCAAGTTTCGGACCGGGTCATTGGGTTGGTCATCTATGTTCGGGTCAGACCGGGTCGCAAAGAGTGCATTCACCCTATAGAATCGAACATTATGTATAATTCATATCGAATATAACTCAAATAGGAAAAAGCCACTTTAATCAATTGTACACAATAAAAAATAGCTGTGTTAATTCAACACAATGCGGTGTCCCAGCGTGACTATCACTTTTGTGTGTTAAATCAACACAACATACGGTGTTGATTTCGGTACTGGGAGAAAAAAAAAGTTACGGTTGCAGCTAGATTTGAACATGGCTTGTGCAGTTGGAAGTCGAGCTTCTTACCGACCTCGCTAAATCATCAGACGGAAAGAGCACTAGATTGAAACAATATAGATTTTAAAAAATGTTGCTGAACCCCAAACACAAACAAAGTTACTCTCACGACTTGTGCCATGATTTAATCACTTTTCCATAGGTCAATTAGGGATCATAAACCCCATTTATTGATAATATGTTCCATTTCTATGAAAGCAAGCGCAGCATTTGACATGTCGTTACGATAAGCAGTAATGCTGCTCAAGTGTTTGGCTGTTGCCATCTTGCTTGCTTTCATAGAAATAGAATATTCCCAATGAACGGGAATTCTGGTTCTCAATTAACAAATAGAAAGTGATTAAACCATGGAATAAGTCGTGCAAGTAACTTAGTTTGCTTTGGGAGTTCAGCAACATATATTTGATCCCATACACTGTTTAAACCTATAGTGTAGTCGTTTAATTCAACTGTTGTTCAATAAATATCGTTTGCATCTAGTTTCTTTTCCGTCTGGCCATTTAGCTAAGTCGGTTAGACGCTCGATTTCTAATTGAGCAATCCATGTTCACATCTCACTGCAGCCGTATCTTTTTTTTTTCTCCCAGTACCGAAATCAACACTGTGTGTTGTGTTGATTTAACACACAAAAGTGGTAGTCACGCTGGGACACCGCATTCTGTTGAATTAACACAGCTGTTTTTTGCAGTGTAGTAGTCCACATATCTAAGAATTTGTTTGAAATTGAACATCGTTCATATCGTAGGAATAGATATTTTCGTTATAGGAATTTTGCAAACTTCACGGAAAAGTTTAGGAAAATGAGGTTAGATTTGTTCGCACTAGAAAGACCAAAAATCACGTTTAACACGTACAAAATCACATGGGCGTTCCTCAAGAACTGAGTGAAATCTGCTAGCGTTGAAGTAACATTCGTTGTAAATTACTGTGGCGACTGGTACCACCTCTCATTAGATATAAATACGATCGTATTACCGCGAGAATGTCCCGCTCGGAGTTTGAGAACGAAAAGGACTGATTTTCATTCAATCTTGCGCTGCTTGCTTTGCTTACGAATTGGGTGAATAGCCAATTGAAATACGTGGTGTAGCTTTATTACGCGGTGTAACACGTGTATCAACTGGCTATTCATCCAAATCGCAAGCGTTCATGAAAACCAGCCTAAGGATACATAACCGAGCCTGACTTTACCTAACCTACCGTAACAGATGATCACTAATCTAAGATAATCTGCGAAAAATGCAAGAAATCAATTATTAATAATAAATATGAACCTACAGACATATATTTTGAAAGAAAAAAAAACTTCCTGGCACCGTGATTCGAGCCGAGGTTTTTTACTCTACAAGCCAACGCCTCAACCACTGATTCACTTCTTTAAAAAAAAAAATCTCGTCCTAAACGGGCTTCACTGATTCAACTGATTTTTCTTGATTCACCTGTATTGCCTGATACCCTTAGAACTAAGTTAAAAGCACACACACAACATCCATGCCCAAGGGAGAGTTCAAACCCATGATCTTGGAGTCAGTGGACTAGCGCACTAGTCCGCTCGACCACCTCGATCGGCGATTCACGGTACAAACTTGCAAACGGTGATTTGGAAGTTGTATTTACAGTGCACGTGTTAGGGCTGATTTTCATTCAATCTTGCGCTTCCTGCGATTTGGGTGAGTAGCTAATTGAAACACTTGTTACACTTACCTTATAAGAAAACATTCAATAAAACACGTGTTTCAATTGGCTACTCACCCAAATCAAACAAGCAACGTAAGCTTGAATGAAAATCAGCCCTTACATAACAAGCTAGTAGTCACGCGTGCAAGATGGCGACCTTTCCAGATATATATTCAGTGCTTCGGACTTCGGAAGTCGATGCACAATGGAAGACACACAGGGCATGTCGTGCCGGTAGTGAAATAGAATCTATCTGGTGAAATAAAATTAATTTAAATTATGCGTGTGTTAAAGTATGCGGAAATGAAGAATAAAATACGAAAATTAATAAAATCTATAAAAGTTTCAACATAGCGACCTCCCATCAGCCCTAGCTCCTTATCTGCGTTTGAAACCCACTAGCGCGGACCTAACTCTTTTAAACCCGATTATAATTAATAGAGACAGTAGAATTTCGTGAATAAAAGTACTTGAATTTCGTGAGTAAAATGATAACATTTTGTGGGGAGAAGCGTACATTTCCTGAATAGGTAAAAATAAATAATTGTATTGACTGATGATTTAAAACTTTCGTGATGATTTTTCGTGAATGAAGAAATAAAAATGATATAATTTCTTGAGTATTGCTCAGAATTCGTGGATGAAAGCAAAATGTCCGAATTTCGCGAATATTTTGTGAGATAAAAATTAACTTTTTCACAAAGTGTTAACAGCCATCTACTCCATGCGATTTCTTGAATGTTCATAATTATCGCGAATTCGCGAGTCGCGAAATTCTATTGTCTCTAGTAATTACATTCTGGCTTCTGTGCGGTTCATTTTTACATCAAGCATTCACAATTTAAATAATATCGTGCAAACTCATTCATTCCATGTCTTGACCTAGCTCCTATTTAATGCAAATTTGGAGTGATGTAACACGTTGCACCATCTGACTAATGTCAAGGAGCCTGAAGTAACAATTACTGTTCTATGCTAAAAGCAAAACACGACTTAATTCACAAAGTTATTGACGCTAATATTCTCAATGATTAATGTAATTTAAATGTAATATTATCAGCTCAAGATCATGTTATGTCTGCACCTACCTGCGAACTTTTGTGATTGTGTCATAAAAGTGAATTTAAGTTCTCTCGCCCATGGACATGGATGTAAATAACTAACGGATTCACTGATCCCATACAATTAAGCTGCGTCAACTTGTCGCTAGTTTTCGATTAATATTTCCTGGATGATTGGGATAAACTTGTCCTCTTATTGGTTTGTCTATGCGGGCATGTGTTTAAAGCTGGTATTTAGGAATAAAGCGAGGGAGATTTTAATATTTATTTTAATAGATTATAACTGCCAGGTTGTCTATAGGTGTACGTGTATGTGCTGGCGTCAATTTCGTGTCGCTAGCAGTAGATCCGTTACCTATTTACGTCCATGGTTCATAGAGATTAGTCTGTTCTTGGCAAATTTTATGATAAAATTCTTGTTTACAAACTTTCCCTAAGTAGGATAAACGTTCCAGAAAATGGCGCTACCCAGTTATTGGCACTCCCAAGATTTTTTAAAACAAAAATAAGATCGAAAATAATTTGACGAAACTGATATTGTTCCCAACATGTTGCTTATTGTTTCTTGAATCACTTGTGCGCACGAAACGCATCATCTGTGTAAGGGCTGATTTTCATGAAAGCTTGCGTTGCTTGCGATTTGGGTAAGTAGCCAATTGAAACACGTGTTTTCTTGCGTGTCCTACTCACTACGTAATAAAATATTAAGGCGATAATTTCAAGAAAGGTTTGTTAATTTACAAATTTAATCTGTAAAATCTAAACAGATGGCCTAAGAACTATGTTTTCGCTTTTCCTTCATTTATTTATTGCTATACTGTAATAACCCCTGAGTTTCCATTTTTAACACCCAGAAGGAACGTTTAGGGGCTCCTTAGGAATCATCATTATGTAAATTATTCAAACCAGTTAGTGCTACTAGTGGGTGCCAATAATTTGATACGCCATTTTTCCACAGTGCCACTTATTTGGCAAGAGAGAAAATAATTAGCAATTTTGAAAAAAAAAATGAATTTTCAGATTTCTAACATACTCATTCTAAGCTTTACGACAAAAAAAAAAAAAAACGATCGCTAGCATTTTCATGTAGTAAGTACGTGATGTCACAGGAACAACGCATTTTGGCAGGGGTGCCAACGACTGGTCTCATCAGTTTCCTATCTTGTACAGGTCTCTAGGTCTCTATAAAACGTATGATAAAGGTAAGTGACAATAACTGGGAATGAAGGCTGCCAACTTCTCGTTAAAGCGTGCCAACTAGCTATTGGTTATTTTGATGTTTTGAAGAAAATTAATTAACGAATAATATATGTTATTTATTTTTGTTGTTTCATTGTAAAATTAATTTTGGGAAGGGTCTAAGAGTTTCGCATCTTTATCGTTACAAAGTTTATGTTGCGCATGTGTTCAAGCTTTCAGACAAGCCTATGCTCAATTCTGCCGATGGTGTTTGAATGAAGTGGAATCAAGACTTTTGGATCCTCAGTCTTTCTATTTATTATTATTATTATGTTTAGATGAAACCTGGTTCAACCTGTTCGGGTATGTGAACTCACAGAACACGCGCCATTATGCATCAACAAATTCTCATCAGTACGTTCAACAACATAATCCTAAGATTGGAGTTTGATGCGCAATGTCCGGTTTCCGAATCCTAACACGATTCTTTCATCAATGCTCACCGCTATGCCCAGAATCAGTTTAATCTGTTTGTGGATCAACTCATAAAAGATGTAGTAGGACTGTATGGAAATTTTCATCAAGATGGAGCAACAGCACACACTGCACTTGCAACCTTGTCACGAGTTCATGAAGTGCTCGGTGAAAAAAGGACAGTCAGCAGAGGCAGTAAAATCTCATGGCTACCACGATCGCCTGATCTCTCTCTGTGATTTTTACCTGTGGGACCAGTTGAAGGGTCAGACCTACTCAGATAAACCCCACACACTGGAAGAGCTACAGCAGAACGTTGAAAACGCTATTGCTGCCATCCCTCAGGCGGAGCTGTTACGCGTGTCTAACAGTTTGATAAATCTTCTGTAAAAGACAGTTCTCCTGTTCATTAACAAGGGTAGATTTAGTGTCAGAATTATATACATTTTCCGTGACAGTTTTTTGGACCACCCTTTATAACGGAGTTATTACTACAGTATTATGTCTACGGTGATTTCACTGCCATAGTTAGGGTGAGTTTCCCGTAGATTTAACAGGGTTGTTACCATAGGCCTAACCTTGATTTCACTGCTATATTACTGTGGGCTCCCCGTACATACATCTAACAAGGTTTTTACTATAGCCTACGGCGATTTCACTGCTATAATTAACGTAAGTTCCCCGTAAGGTAGAAGGGGCACGTTGGTTAAGTGCTGTTAGTTGTTGCTAATGAAGAGGACTGCCGGATCTAGAAATTTTCCTATGGGGGCAAAGTTAAATTTTGCCGCCCTTTCCATCGTTTTTAGCCCAAAAAACACGACCGACCGACGCGACGGCCACAACATTGTCTCGCATCACGTAATGTACTTTTGTTCTCTGGAGCCTGTCGAGACATTACTATTACTAACTCCAGTAAGGCAGTAGACCTGCCTATCCGACCTGAATCGCGGTTTGGAATTTTAGAGATGACGGTAGGTTGTATGGAATACCATAAAAAATGTCTTAGCGTGCCCGAATGGAAATTTTGAACACGTTTAGATCAATTTCAATTTAATGTGCGATTTTACTTCCTTTTTTTTTTAAAGGAGCTTTTGTTTTATTATTTTTACTGGTATAAATATGAGAACTATGTGGTGAGCAACATTGATGTTCAACCATTGAAATACTGGAAGTACGTAGCTGTGAGGCAACTACCTTTTGCTGTGTGTGGATTTCCACTGTTAGCGAAGAAAAAAGTAAGATTTTACTTTTCTATTCGTAAGCATGTGCATAAACATATTTTCTTGAGTACAAATTAGTCTGTATGCAGCGTAATCAACTTAGATCGTTCATCAGGAAATGGTTTTATTTCTTGAAATGGCCACTTCGGGCACATTCGTACGCACGAATTCGATTGCGCACCCTTTTGCGACTGTTTTAATGTGCCCCTATACTGAGTACGATTGTTTTCTTTCGTGTATATTATTATTATTATTATTATTATTATTATTATTATTATTATTATTATTATTTAATTTGAGCAACTCAAAAGGTTCTTTCAAAGGCGACTAACTTCTTCATAAAAAAATGTTAACGGGCAATTTGCCTAATTCCGCGTGTTACCAACACACAGGGATTCCGCTAGGATTTTGAGTTTCGGGGGGTGTAAAGTCAAAATTAGGAAAGGTGTAAATGGAGTTTTCTACGATTTTTATTGATTTTTGACCGTAAACATTTTATAAAGTTGGGAGGATGGTTCTCTAAGGATATGGAAATTACTAATTTTGAAAGAATAATTTCAAAATTTGTCCATAAAAGCATGTTACAAAATATAAAGCAAATTAATTTTAATTATTTACTTTGGAATTTAAATTCAATTACTGATAATACAGAAATTGTTCAGGAAAGAATGTTGATATATATTATTTCGTTTATGTACGCTTGTGAATGAATAATATCTACACGATAATTATGATAGTGAGGTTTAATTTAAGCTGTACAAATCTGCCCCATGCCAGTACCAATCTGCCCCTGCATGGGGCTCTTTGGTACAGTTTGGAAGTCTTTTTTTTAAAACGAAATTACTTAAGGTAGATAAAGGGTGAGAAAATAACTTTGTGCTATAAAATTAGGCAAAGGATCATATTTTCGATGGAATAGGAAAAGATATTGCAGCAATTGCTAATAAGCCTTAACATCTTCCTTTTGTATAAATCGCAACAATATGTGCCTCCCCTCTCCCATCGTATAACGGGGTTGTTACCTTAGGCTCACGGTAATTTATTCTCGCGAACATTTCATTGGCTTCAACTACATGACCTTATGTGCTCTATTTGCATTGAAATGCTTACAATAGAATCATTATTTAATACTTGTACGAGACAACGGGAATAAATCACAATTTTAATGTAAAATTAAATAATGATACAAAAAGGTTCAATGTGACCCCTAATAAATAAACAAATTGCAAAACACATCGTCACCTCGGAACCATAACGTACTATGTCCACTGTTTTGGCAAAATGGAGTTAAATAAGACTGTAGTCAAAGACCTTGTACTGAAGAGCATCAACCCTAAAAGTATTATCTCACAAAACGACCTCCAAGTGGCTAAAGATGTTACAAATGTAATGAATTTATACAGACTTTAAATGGAACTCGGAACTTTAAAACTGATTTTTGTTTTTCATCTCAAAAGTAACTGAAGTGGACATAGTACCTTCTGGTTCTAAGGTGATGATATGAATCCTTCTATGTTCAATGACCCAATTTGAATTTCATTTGGTGCACACCAAGTTTTAAAATTCAGATATTTTTGCATACAATACTCTGTAGTGTCAATTGTTAGTTGCGGGTTTGATGAAGGTATATTAGGTGAGACTAAGGTCGAGTATGTTACATACTAATTACCTTACATGCATTCAGTATCATTATAAACTACATATCGGTATTATACTTATACATGCAAACAATAATAGATGTACACTGAAATCCAAGTTTTCTGCAGTGTCTTTTGTAGTACTATATAATTGATATAAACTTATTTAAAGTGTTTTGAAAAATCAATACATACATATCACCTTCGACATTTCATATTTTTTTAGTCATTTGCAAAGATTTATCATCCATTAAAGTATAAACTTATGTATTTGAGTCTATTGACATTGTTTAAAATTCTCTTATTATCATGCAAATACAGTAGTAGGGCCTAATTAATAACTTTGTTATTGCACAAGCATATAATTAGTTCCTGCATTAAATAGCTGACAGATGTCATTGTCATTGTCATTGTTATTGGCATTGTCTGGTGACTGCACAACAATAGAAGAAATTGATGACTTCCAGTTGCACGGTCGCAACCTGTAACCACGAATACACATCTTCACAAAATTAATAGTTCTGCTTCATCTTTCTGTAATTGCGAACCTAATACTTATATTGAAGATATTAATCATATCCTATTTCAATGTTCCAAATACGATCTCTCTCGTAAAAAAATTGATAAAACCTTTCCTAAAAAAACTGATAAAAGTCTTCCACTTTCAATTCAGATGCTAATTGATGAATCTACTTGTCAAACAGGCTATATAATTTGGAATTTTTTAAGATCTAACCAAATTTCCTTTTAATTCATAGATTGTTAAAAAAAAATATTATTTATTCTCATTGCTTATCTTAACCTTAAAGTCATTCAAAATGCAGAACTTATCATTATTTATATTTTATATTATTGTTCGAATTTAAGGTTACAAGTTTGATGTAAATTAGTCAAATCTCTCTATTCATATAACGTTAGATTAAGCCTTGATTATCTATGATTTCTTAAATATTTTGTAACAATATTAACATGCAAAAGAAAAAAAGACATTAATAATTTACCTTCAATGTCAAGAACATTAGATAATATCGTTCACGAACTATGCAAAATTGGTTATCTAGTTCAATTTATGAAATGTCTTCTCAATAACATTAATGGATTGGGTACAAGGGTAACAAGAGGAAGTTCCAGGGGAATCTCTTCAAACCTATAGTACCATTTAGAAATGATGGTTTGCTCACACTGTAAAAAGACTGCATATTTAGTTTATATGTGTCACTGACCACACTATGCACATTAGTTTCAGGATGAGACTGTTAATTCTTTAATTACATTATTGTTATTATTTTTCCCTTTGAAGTTATTCAATGGAGCTTCTTAAAACCGTATGAAATATTGTTTTGATTTAGTTTGACTGAACTGTTTTGTATGGCCTTTTTTTACTTATTTATGTTGTTCGAAGAAGTTGCTTTGATTGAATTAAATATTAATTAGTTATGGCTGATTTTGACTGTCTAACGTAGTTGATATAAGATAAATTTAGGTGAGAAATAAACTCATGTGTGATAAGGTTGCCTGCCACCTACCCCGTATTTTAGGTAAAAAATACGCGTTCCGTATGATGAGCGATTGTCTCATATTACGAGTAGTAAACTCACACATACATATTTTCAACATATCAATAACTTTAACAAATATACTGCGATGGACTCTTTCCCAACTGTTGACTATTCAGACTGGCAAGCAGGTTCTGTTCACACACTCAGGCCGCAACGTATAATACTCGTGCCCTCTATTTGATCTCGTTGATAACAGATACTCACGTTCAAGAGGATTTAAATGCCCATTTTCTGCCCAAAAGTACTTTTGGAGTGTAAACCATTTGCAAGCAAGACGTTTTGTATTGTGCGAGTTGTCACATAGAAGTACAGGGCCTAGGCAGTTAGTTTTATTTCAGATTATTTCAGATTTGTCTCGTATTTTTGGTATTGTTCTGTGTATTTTGTCGATATGTCTCGTAATTTATTTATGAAAGGTAGTAACCCTATATGTGAAGTTGCTAATTGAATTCTCATAGGATTAACATGTCTATGATGTAAAATAGTAGAATTCCCATGTGCTTCATAATAAAAAAATACTATTATTTCATTTGTGAGTAATGATTGATTGAAATGTCAGATATATATATCAGCAAACAGCTTTCAGAATTTGTCAGAGAATGACATACGTGTAGAGAATTATTTTTTTGTTTTTAACATGTTAACATATGACTCTTTTCGTATGAGACGTAGGACTCTCTCTATTTTAATATTTTCACATAGATACCTTTTTACGGTCGGCTCACTTTTTAAAATAGATATTTTCACATAGAGCCCCTTATTGTTTGCGTAGGACTCTCTTTTTAACATTTTCGCGTAAGACCCTTTTTACCTAGGACTGGCTTCCTTTTAACATTTTCGCGTAGGAGTGTTTTACGTAGGGCTCTCTTTTTTTTGGCATTTTTACGTAGGATTTTTATTTCACGTGGTCCTCTGTTCTTTAAAAAATATCGTTCTTTTGTGTTGGATTATTGATCAGATTTATGCTGGTAAGTTTTTAGTAAGAGGTTCTGTGTCGTTTTATATTTTTTTATACTGAAAAAGAATTTTATTAATATCTTCTATTGTGTCATTGTTGTCGCAGTCAGAATATATTGAATTGGAAAATTTTATTTTGCGTAAATGATGTTTGGTAATTATACGTACGTTGAGACATCATTCGAATAAGGAGAATGTTTCTCGAGTAGCGTTAATGTTTATGAACGAGGTATTTAGATGTAAATTACTATGCGATCTGGCTAAATAAATAACTAATGACGGGTCTATGTTGCCCATTCTGTCCGTTTGATGCGAATTTTCTTTTCAATTTTATATATTGTGTTACCAATGTAATTGTAAATTAGTAATGCCTTTCATTAGAACAGAATCATGAGCTAATATTTCAGTAATCCAATTATAAATTCTGTATCAGTAAGAAAGTACCCATAGTAGAATGGCGGCACCTGACCTCATTTTCTTAAAATTTCCCCCTTTTTCCAGGCCGATCTGATAGCAAGGAGTTAATTTCTCAGGGCTGTACGATACGCTGTGTCGCCGTGTTTGTTTACAATGTATAAAAAGCTACGAGACATTTTCTCATCCCTTATGAAAGGCTACGAGCATATTTCGCACCCCCAATTTATAAAAGACTACGAACACATGTTTTCACCCCCTAGCAGATATTTTATAAAAGGGTACGAAGATTTTTTTTTATCCCTTACACAGCACCATAGCAGAGATGGACTACGAACCTCTATTTAACATAGCAGAAATTTTATAAAAGGCTACGGCCCCCTTTTTCATCCATGTTTGCGAAAATGGAAGTGCGACTCCACTTAATACCTGAAAAAAAAAAAAAAAAAAAAGAGGACCACGTTTCAAACAAACAGCCACAGCGTCCTGAAGCGGAATTCAATAATTAGACTATTGTGGCGGCGGTATACACGACTGGCTCAATAGAACACGCTCAATGGTTTGGTGATTGTTTATTTCTCAAGGGCATAATAATTCAGGCAAACAACAAATAAAACCAAACATGTTTGTAGAATTAGAGAGGGGTATGCTTTTTTCTGGGACCCCAATATGTCATGGCTGTATTATAGGTGGACTAAAATAATTGACTTAAATATGTTTTTTTGCAGTTTATCTCTGAAGACTTTACATTAAGTCAAATACTCCTTGAACAGCTTGTATTCTATTTATGCTAGTAACCAAGCTGGTTTTGAAAATGCATAAGTATGTCTATAAAACCTGGTAATGTTATTAACTATTATACGACAAGTAGTTTCTCGTGTAGTTGCTTTCGCTCCACAATGGAAGTGAAATATTTCTATTTATACATGCACAAATACTATAAAAGCGAATCGCAGCTAGTTTAAAAGTATTTTAGTTATAAATACACCTTAGAAAAGAAAGACATGTTGCATAAATGAAATTATGTGGTGCAACAGACCACATTTTGCCAATTTGCTTTTCAAGTAGCCTTTAGTTCTTTCTAGCTTTCGTTTTATTTAAAAGTACTGTTTGTCTTTTTACCAAAACTTGTATATAGAATAACAATTTAGAGGCTAAATTCTACTTAAAATTATGCTAAAGGTATTTTAAATATGGGTTTTCGACCTTTATGACCATTATGCAAATTTATTCTTTTCCCCCTTAAAATACGTGCTACAAATACTTAAATATTGATTCCATGTGGTCGCAAGCGTGAAATACAAACATTTTCTTATTAATTAATATACACCTGAGTAAGTTTATTTGCGAGAAAGTCTATTATTCAACTTTCAATAACACCTAAAAATGTCTCTTTCACCTAATACAGTTGTTTTGTGTTTCATTTAGTGATGGCCATTTTCGAAAAACGTGTTTTTCGATTTTCGAAAGTAGAGTTTTTCGATTTTTAGTATTTCGAAAAAAAAATCGTTTTTCGAAAAAATTCGCTTTTCGAATTTTTTGTTGTTTTTTTTTTGAAAAAATCGTTGTTTTTTTTTTTCAAAAAAATTCGTATCGTCTTTTTCGTTTTCAAAAAATTCCTTTTTCGATAAATTGTGGCCATGCCTATTATAAAGCTGTTATAAGTTACAACAGAAAGCAGTCCATTTAATTCGTTTTTACCAGGTGCGTAAATAAGAAACCGGAATTTATAATATATGTACAGAAGAGACACAGTGATTGGATGACAATGCTAAGAACTATTTTATTCGAAGTATTGGCCATCGCTAGCGATACATTTCTGCCACCGTTCCGGCAATGTGTGGATGCCAGACCAAAAAAACTGTGCCTCTTGTGCTGCAAACCAGTCATCAAGCCATTTTCGTAAGATGTGAAGCGCTGGTCAGCAAGTGCGTTTCCCATGAATGCAAATAAGTGAAAATCGGAGGCACCAAGTCTGGTGGTAAGCCGCATGCGGAAGGATTTCCCAGCCAAACGTCGCAATCGTTTCCTTGACCGCTTTTTCTGTGTGGGAGGGTGCATTATCGTGAAGCACAATCACTTGATATTGTCTTTGGTCATATTCTGGTAGTTTTTCACGCAAAGCTTGATGCAAATCGAACCATTTGTTGTCGGTAACGTTGGGTATTAACGGTTTCGCCAGGTTTCAGCAGTTCATAATAGATCACTTCCTTCTGATCCCACCAAACACAAAGCATTGTCTTCCGTCCACAGCGATTTGGTCTTGCAGTCGATGTCGACGGTTCTCCTGGAGTTGCCCATGATCTTTTACGCTTAGGATTCTCGAAATAGATCCACTTTTCGTCACCAGTCACAACTCGATGGAGAAATGATTTCCTTTTGTACCTGGCGAGCAGAATTTCGCAAGTGGTTTTTCGGTTTTCCTGCTGTCGTTCAGCCAATTGATGTGGAACCCATTTTCCTACCTTCTGAATCTTGCCCATGGCTTTTAAACGTATGGAAACTGCTTCTCGTGTCACATTTAATTGATCCGCAAGTTGTTGTTGCGTTTGAGCGTCATCCTCATCCAACAACGCTTGCAATTCGCTGTCTGCAAACTTTTTCGGTGGTCTTCCACGTTCTTCGTTTCTCACGTCAAAATCGCCACTTTTAAATTTTGTAAACCACGCATAGCACTGTGACTTACCAAGGGCATGATCAGCGTAAGCTTCGACAAGCATGGGATACTATTCTGCAGCTGTTTTCTTCAAATGGTAACAAAAAATCAATGCTGTCCGCACATCGTAGTTTGTAAGTACAAATTGCGCCATGTCCAATGCTATTAAACACTACACTATGACATGAAACTTGTCTGGTTGTGAGTTGCAAATCGTTATCAGCAGTCAAAACAAGCAAGTGGCGCCAAGGACGCAGTTTTACGGTAACCACAGTGACAGGTAACGCCGTCTATGCACAAATTCCGGTTTCATATTTACACACCTGGTATATAGTCATAGTTTTCTTGTTTGTTTTGTCTACATTTGTACGTTTAGGGGGTTTCATCCCCTCCCCTTTGGCCGAGTTTCTTTCCAAACGAACTTGACCTGTAATTTCAACCAATAGCCGGCGGGTGGCCGAGCGGTCTGCGGCGGTAGCCCATAGTTCGAGTCCCGGCAGGGCATGGGTGTGGATTTTAACAGTTAGAGGCGAATTGTGACGGGCCGAAGTCCAAAGTTACTTGGGTGGCCCATATAAAAATAAAGTTTACCAAATATAGTTTTTGAACCAATAAACAATCTGTGAAAGTTTCATCCGAATCGGTTCACGCGTTTGGCAGTTATCGTGAAACAGGCACACATACAACACAAATGCCGAGCCTCACTTCCCTCGGTCAATTACTAGTATTAAAGTTAATGTACAGCAAAGATCTCCAACAAAAGATGACAGCATTACCTCCGCATATGTCTAATGTATTTTGTCGTTGCACGAAATTTCAGTGCTGCTGCTGCAAATTCAAGTCTAGAGAATTCTAACTTTCAGGAATGAAAGTTCAAGAGTTCGATCAATACCGATTTTTAATTTTCTTTTTTGTTTTTTGTTGAAAGAACTTCATTGTTATACGTTTGATATTCTCAACAACA
Source organism: Lepisma saccharinum (assembly GCA_022664845.1). Lineage (NCBI taxonomy): Eukaryota > Metazoa > Arthropoda > Insecta > Zygentoma > Lepismatidae > Lepisma > Lepisma saccharinum. Next base: position 22,814 of record JAGDQP010009886.1, read on the forward strand.
ATCAAGCGATTTCAACAACGAAGAAAAACGAAAATAAAAAATCGGCATTTATAGAACTCTTGAATTGGTTATGAACTTTGTTCCCTCAAAGCTAGAACTCTCAAGGCTTGAATTTGTGGAAGCAGCATTGAAATTTCATGCAACGATAAAAATTCATTAGACGTATATGGAGGTAGTGCTGACATCTTTTGTTGGAGATCGTTGCTTTACATTAACCTTAAGGTTCTTCGAACAGTAGACCTCGCGATAAACCTGTCAAAGTTTCATTTGGATTCGCCAGTATGCACTTTTAGAACACCCCCTCTTTCATTTTCTGGGTACACCCGTGTCCGATTTACCACACTCCCTCGGAACCAATAGCCCGAAATCTCTGAAGTATGTTTGCACATTTATAAAGCTCTTGTAACAGAAAAGAGTCCATTAAATTCGTTTTTCATTGTTGTCTTCTTCATTTTCTACATTTTTGCTATTTTAAGGTTTCACCGCCTCCCCATGGTAGGATTTTCTTCCCCAACGAACATGACATGTCATTTGAACCAATAAACAATCTGTGGAAGTTTCATTCGAAACGATTCACGCATTCGGCAGTTATCGCGACTCGCGAGAGAAAGAGAGAGAGAGACAGACAGACAACACAAATGCCAAACGTCTCGATTAGAAGATCTTCGCTATGCTCGTGAAGAGTTAATGTAAAAATAAAATTAAGAGTTTACGAAATAATTTCGTAAGTTCTAGAAAAATAAACAAACAAACCATTCTTCCAGTGATACATCTATTGCAAGCGGTAACATTTTATCTCTTAGCTTTGTTTCTGTGGCTGCACCATATGTGGATTTTCTTCAATATCATCTTTTAATGCTTGCTGTAGGGAAGTACTCGGGATAACACCTATGTGACGTGCTCTTAAGTGATACCACAAACCAGTCGTTGTACCTCTGTTGTTGATTAATATGTCGCAGTAATTGCACTTTGAACTGCCCTTGTCGCGTTCCAATATGTTTGACTTGCCCATGGTCAGCGGTGCATGAGAACGATGTGGTTTCACGAAACCGAGTTCACAATTACATTGAGACAAACAGGTTTCGGAGAATAGATAGCCGAATTCTCTTAAGCCGTAACCAATGTACGTACATATTGAACGTGTTTCGGGACTTTCCCTAAGTTCAATCCTTCTTTCGTATTTCTCATAAACAGCACGTGGATAAGAAAAAACTGTAACATTAATTAATACCCAATGCGGCTACTGCGACTGACTGTTAAATAAGCAAAATCTGCTGACATTCAGCATCAGCCTACATAGAACTAGAGCTATTTTTTTATATCTATAACTACATAGAAACATTAGTTATATCAAAGTACCATGAGTTACATTAACTGCATTAAAATAAATATTTTATTCGTGGATTTTTTTTCGCCAAAAGTTATTTTCCTTTTTCGTCTTTCGAACAATTTCTAATTTTTCCTGTATTGCTTTTTTAATTGTCGTCTTCGAAATGTTTCATTTTTCTTCTTTCGAACAATTTTTCGTTTTTCGAAAAAAAAAATCATTTTTCGCCTTTCAAAAAAATAGTTTTTCGTTTTTCGAAAAAAAATCGAATCGTCTTTTTCGTTTTCGAAAAATTGTGGCCATACCTAGTTTCATTAAAGTTGCTTTTTTACTTAAAAATGTCACTTTTCTCAATATATATTCAAACACCAAAGATATTCACAACTTCCATTTGCGAAAATTGCTTAAGAGACGTTGTATTCATATTTATTAATTTTTTTAACCCAATTAATTCTTTTCTACGATATATTACAGTTGAAAGACTAAGTCTCTATGAAGTGGTACTTTAATAGTAAAAACAACAACTATTCTCAAAACACTCACTAAAACATAGGTCGAAAAATATCTCACACACTTTTCGTATATTTTATTTAGCCGTTCAAGCAATAAACACTTTAATATTAGGCTGAATTCTACTTAAAACAGAGTTCGTATATCTTATTTACCCGATGCAGATGGAAAACGTTTCACACGCAATTTTTTTTGTTGGCTGTAACAAATTCCTTATGTTGTGCCAAACACTACAAAGGTTTAATAATTTTTGCTAGTTATTATACAATGCATTCAAGGTATTTTATTCACTACAATTACCATTAATATGTTCTGGCACCAAACGAGTTCAGTGAAAAGCCTGAAAAAGCAAAATTTGAACCGCCAAAGTGCCTGAAGCAATATTCGGCCAACATTATTCTCATTCAACAAATAATTAGAGACCGCAAGTTATTGAAAAAAAAAAAAAACATAGTACATTCATAACGACTAAATAATAAGGGTTGATCATTAAAGTACAATTTGAAGAAATAGCGAGGAATTTCACATTTAATACCTCCTCCAACACCACGGCGGTCTATATAATCTAGGGAATTCTGTACCAAAACATGTACTTGTCGTCAAAGAACAAAGAAAAATTATTATTTCTTGTGTGTAATTGCTTACATAAGTTTTGCGAGTGAACATAGCAATTATTGCAATTACCTCACCTTTCCTGCAGCCTGGTGACAGCTACGAAATATGTAAAAAAAAAAGGATTCAAGGTTTTGCGTATTTGGCTAGAGACAAAGGTGCTAATTACCCAACATTCATGCAATATTGCAAATATATGGACAGTTAGACGCATTCGTGGTTTTGCGAATTTGGCTAGAGAGGAGTGTAGACTGAGGTGGAAGCAAACTTCACCAAGCCATTTTGCGAGTATCTCAATTCAAACAGCCATATTATGGAAGCATTACTAACCCAAATAACATATAATTTGCGAGTTTTATAGTTTTTGGACCAAAAGAGCAAAATTTGAACCGCTATATTTTGGAAAGAGTAAATAATCGAGAGAAGAAAATATCACATTCGACATTACCAACCCGAATTTGAGAGTTTCTCAATTCTGCGTCTAAAATTCGAAAATTTGAAAAATTTAAACCACTATATTATGGAAAGGGTAGGTGGTAGAAAAACACAAATTTCACATTCTGCATCACCAACTCAAATAACATATAATTTGTGAGGTTCTTAATTCTACGTCTAAAATGTCAAAATTTGACAAATTTAAACCGCTATATCGTGGAAAGGGTAGGTGACAAAGAGAGAAAAAAAAATGTAACATTCAACATTACCAACCCAAATAACATATACTCTGCGAGTTTCTCAATTTTGCGTTTAAAATTCGAAAAATTCAAACCGCCATATCTTGGAAGCGACAATAGGTAGAAAGAAGTTGTTTTCAAATTCAGCATTACTGTGAACAAAATAACATAATTTGATTTTTTTATAGTTCTCTTGGAAGCAACAATAGGTAGAAAGAAGCAAATTTCACATTTGGCATCACCGACCCAAATAACTTATAATCTGCGAGTTTCTTATTTCTGCGTCTATAACTTCAAAATTCGACAAAATTCGAACCGCCATATCTTGGAAAGGGTAGGTGGTAGAGAAAAGCAAATTTGATATTCTGCATCACCTACCCAAATAACATATAATCTGTGAGTTTCTTATTTCTGCGTCTAAAATGTCAAAATTCGACAAAATTCGTCTTGGATTATAAGTTTCATTATTCTACGACCAGGGGGGGGGGGCGAAGTTAGCAAACTGACTTCAGATTTGACCTTTGACCTCGAGGTCACCAATTTTGTTCACATGTTGTTTTCAATGCTTTCATACCAAATGTGAAAACAGAATCTCAATATGTCTAGCCATTTACGAGATATACAGGATTAAATATTTGACCTTTGACTAGGTTGTAGGGTATGTTATAGAAACTGACTTCAGAAGTCCTCGTAATCGCTGCTATGTAAAAGAGCTTCGTAATTGAGTTAGGTTAACTAGCATCTATTATTGTGTATTTGTGTAATTTCTACTATCGTGCACTGGTGTAATCTCTAGGTGTGGTTGGAAATAAGGGTTTAAAAAAGAGCTGTGCTGTGTTGGAATTTTTGCTATGTTAAGTAGTGGTTGAAAAAGAGCTTCGTACCCTCTCCTATGCTAAATAGGGTTGGAAAATAGTTCGTAGCCTTTTATGAAATGCAATACAGTGGCTTGTAATTCTGGAAACTAACTTGAAATCTCTGCTATGTTAAATAGGGGTTGTAGACTTTTATGGAATCTCTGCTAGGGGTTGGAAAATAGGTTCGTAGCCTTTCGTGCACTGGCGTAATGTTCAATAGGGGCTGGGGAAAAAGCTTCGTACCTTCTGCTATTGTGCACTAGGGGTTGTAATCTCTGTTAGGTTAAATTTGGTTTAATTCATGTGTACTGTGTTAAATAGGGGTTGGGAAAATTGGTGCTGTGCTAAATTGTACTTGCAAACGCGTTGCTTATGTAATCTCTGGTATGGTAAATAGTGGTTGTGCACTAGGGGTTGTAATCTCCGTTAGGTTAAATAGCCTAAATTCCTGTGCATCTGGTCTAATCCCTATTATTGTGCGGTGGTGTAAGAGCTAGGTAATCTCTGTTATATTAAGTAGTATTTTTTAGGGTTGAAAAAGAGCTTCGTACCCGTTTATGGAATCTCTGCTATTGTGCACTGTGTGAGGCTAATTTCTGCTCTGTTAAATAGGGGTCGTAGCCTTGTGCACTATGTGGGGTTATTCTCTGCTATGTTAAATAGGGGATGAAAAAGGGGCCGTAGCCGTTTATGAAATTTCTGCTATGTTAAATACGGGTTCGTAGTTCATCTCTGCTATGGTGCTGTGTAGGGGATAAAAAAAAGCTTCGTATTCTTTTATAAAATATCTGCTAGGGGGTGAAAAAAGGTGCCGTACCCTTTTATAAAATCTCTGCTAGGGGTTGAAAAAATGTGTTCGTAGTCTTTTATAAATAGAGGATGCGAAATATGCTCGTAGCCTTTCATAAGAGATGATAAAATGTGCTCGTAGCTTTTTATACATTGTAAACAAACACGGCGACACAGCGTATCGTACAGCCCTGAGAAATGAACTCCTTGCTATCAGCGCGGCCTGAAAAAAAGGGGGCATTTTTAAGAAAATGAGGTCAGTTGCCGCCATTCTACTACCCATGTAATATGTATAACTTTCCCAGATTTTATTAAAATCTGATACAAATCCAAGTTGTTAATGATATATGGTGAGATTTTAAATACTTTTTTTGTTGTTGTTGCTGTTTGTTTGATTGTGAGGCTTGGATGACTGATTAGGAGTCGGTAAATATTAATATTTTGGTGAGTTTAATCTTAGAACTTGTATTTCAGTGCTAGATATATGCCTTATGTTTCCGCCGTAAATGTGGATGAATTACCTGGGAGGTGAATTTGTTCACAAAATTTGGTATTATGACTTTATATTGCTACTGCTGTAGCTATATTCTGTCTGGACTCATCCGTATAGATATGATAATAGCTTGGCCATTTATTATGATACCGTAGTCCTTCATGTGAGAAGAATGATATATTGAAGCGTCTGTTCTAGTAGAGGAACTGAACGATAAAAAAAAATATGTAAACTACGAACTAATATTAACTGTTTGATTTTCTCTTGATATTCTCGCTAAATAGACTTCATATTATTTCTATTTCGTACATTCCGAGAAGAGTCGATATGTTCAATTATAGCGTTGTTATATTTGTGAGGTATATGATTATGAATTGTTTCATCTTTAAATATGTCTCTAACTGTGATAAATTCTTTTCTAAAACGCAAAAGAAGTTGTCCTGATTCTGAATACACAAATAAACTCGGTGTACTGTTGTTTATAAGTCACAGACAACGTTTGAGTAGCTTTCGTTGTTGAATTTCTAACTTTTCGAATTGTTTCTCTGTTTAGTTGTGACAAGAAATAAAAATATAATCTAATTCACTTCGAAATAGAGCTTTGTATAAAGAAATCATACATTGGGGCGAAGTACCCCATTTTATGGTGACTATTACTTTGAAAAGTTTGAAAATGTTGTCTGCTTTATTGAAGATATGTTGCAGTTCTAAAGTCCAATTTAATTTACTTGTAAATCGTATGCCTTAATATTTACTATTATCAGATACCTTAATGTTAGTTGTTAGTTGTTAGCTGTTCTGTCTTAAATTAAGAGGAATATTGTTTTTAGTAAAGATATTTATTTCAGATTTATCATAAGATATTCTGAGTTTCGAGATTATTTAAGGTGTTGATGATAGTTTGTATGTGTCTTAAAAATTCGAAAACTAATTACATTATGACCTTTGTGATTGTATAAAAAAAGTGACGTCATCAGCGTACGCTACTATTTGTCCAAGAGGAATCCGTAATCTTGATAGATCTAATAAATAAATGGCAAAGAGGTATGCTGATAAGAGCTGCCTGGATATGTTGAATGCACTCATTGTTTGTCTGTAGTAAACAAAAACCTTTCACCTCTTAGTATAACGTAAAGTAATTACATGGATTTATGATTTAATCAGTTTCTTTTCAAAATGATTTGTGCAACTATTTTGTGTTTGGTAAGAGGGTATGTTTTCGCTTGTGTCTTGTAATGGTGGTCTTGGGTTGTGTTGCTGGTTAAGTATTAGTCTTTTCAGCACTAGCTTTATGTCCGTTTAGGGCTAAAATACGCATCAAAATCACGATCCACACACGTTCTGCTATTGTAATGGTGAGTCCACACTAGTCCATTTTTTTTGTGCTGACAAGGGTTGTCTCATGGCCGCGACAGCCCTCGATCATGTCCTTACAAATCAGAAATTTGAAGATTGAAAACTACACAAAGACAATATATACGCATCATTAGTTAATGTACAAATTGCTGTATATTGTACCACAATGTGCTACAATAGGTTTAGATAACAAAAATAGTCAAAAATTTACAAATGGAAGCATTTTACAAAATAACCTACTCAAGTTAAAATAAAAGTCGTGCCAGTATATAAAATAAAATCCATTTTACAAAAAACAAACATTCGGAAATAACAAGAATGCTTTTAAAATATACCGGAAATAATTCATGGTGTGGCTTCACGACGGTTAATATAGACAGCCTTTGTAGCTCGCATGGAGGAAAACGAATATTCTATTCTATTGTGGTTGGTAAGCTAGAGGGAATGAGGCCGTTAGGAAGACCGAGACGACGTTGGAGTAACAATATTAGAAGGGATCTTCGAAGGTAGATGTTCATGCAAAAACTAACTTTACGTTGCCCAAGATTAAATCTAATGGCAAACACTTGTTACTGTGGCAATGAATTTACGAGTTCCGTAACCCATTCAGTTAGTTCGTTAGTGTGAGTACATATTTAAACCCTGGTTCAATATATATCTTGTGACGGTACTTACATTTGAATTGTATAAATAATTCTGTATAGTATTTTCGTTACTACGTCGCACCTGAAGCTTTAAATTGTGTAAAAAACACTTTTAAAATAATTAAGATAACAATTCGATAAAATGTAGATAAAGTCAGTGAACACCTTTAGAGCATTAAATCCCGTATTTGTATTCCTAGTATATGTACTTATCAGGGCACAAGATGGAGTATTCAAACTCCCATATGTAACGTTATAATACTCGAAAGCACAAAATGGTGTTCAGAAAATTCTAAATGTAAAGTATATGTATATACTGAAAATATTGATTTGGTGTAAATTGGTGACCTCGGAAATTATGACGTCACGAAACGAATACTTCCGAAGCAAGATGTATCACGTGACATAACCAGTCGTACATAAGCAGGTCACGAGCAGTTCAGCAGTCCGAGGCCTGACTGGCACTCGCTTGGGAGCTGTGATGCCCTCAATCGCCCGTGACGAGATGACGCCACCAGCGGAGTTGTATTCACCAGTGAAGAATAGCCGCCTCCTGATACCGACACGAAGACTGGAAGAAGCAGCCACTTAATTGTGGAAGCATGACGAACATGGTCTACGGCAACCGCGGTAGCAACTGTCCGGGAAAGCCCGGGCGACAGCGAGGCGAAGTACGTAGTACCATTAGTAGTCATGCTGGGCAGCAGTCCCACTTGTTGAGAGCTAATCAGTCGAGTTTTACTGTAAGAGGGTAGTTCGATATTCATTTTTCAATTCCGATTTTTGACTTGATTGAGCAGCAATCACTTGTTGTGGGCTGGTCACCTGTAGACGCCTGTAGGGTCACCGAGACGACAGAGAGAGGGTAACCCCACTTCGCGGATGCAGCCCCTGGATGAAAAATCCACTCACTTGAGACGCAGCAGTTGACCGGCGTTTGTATGTTTCAACACAGATACTTGCTTTCAGGATGCGATTCATCAATACAGACATATTACCTGGGTTTTCCCACCCTTCGCAGCATACGTGGTTTACCAGGTAATCTATCATATTCGATACAGGAATTTTTACAGAATACACAGCAATGCATATTCTGGTTTTTGCCCTCTTCAAGAAAATTCTTTTCGCGTTTCTTCCACCTTCTTTCTTTCTTCTTACATACTCCGATTTGCGGTAAATGTCTCCGAAAGACAGAAATCGTAAGCATCCACACCCGTAACACCCGCTTTAATTGCATGAAGCATGTGCATGCTAGGAGATCGCTGTAGAATTTGGAAAGCGCTCACTCCTCAGCGGGACTTGACGGTGGCACTGAAAGAAATTTCAATCTTTCTGAATCAGAACTTCTCGAGCTACGACCCGAAACACACCTAGCTCTCTTGCTTGGTGCTTGCTCCTTGGACATTGTCCACTAACAAACCATTATCGTGCAACATGTATATATAGTGTTAGTGAAATAATTATTATTCAGTGCAACTAAAAGATAAGAAAAGAAAAGAAGATTATAAAGACTAATAGAAAAGATTTTCGAGAAAGACAATTTTTCGAAAACTTGCAGATTATAAAAAAATTATGTTAGGGAGAGGCATATGTGACGGCGCTCACATTTGAATTGTATAAATTATTATGTTTAGTATTTTTTGTCACTCCTGAAGCTTTACATTGTGTAAAAACGCTTTTGAAATAATTAAGATAACAATCGGACAAAATGTAGATAATTCAGATAAGAAATAGCAATTTTCTAAGATGAGCACTTTTAGAGCATTAAATGGCTTATTTGTATTCGTAGTATATGTACGTATCAGGGCACAAAATGGAGTATTCAAACTCTCATCTATGTATAATACTAGAAAGCACAAAGTAGCGTTCAAAGAATTCTAAATGTAAAGTATATGTATATGCTGAAAATATTGATCTGGTGCAAATTGGTGACCTCGGAAATTTTGACGTCACGAAACTAATACTTCCGAAGTAAGACATATCACGTGACATAACCAGTAGTATATAAGCTGGTCCCGAGTAGTTCTAAATGAGAAGTTCTCTCGGGCTACGGTCCGAAACACACCTAGCTTGGTGTATGCTTCTTGGACGTTGTCCACTAACAAACCATGATTATCTCAACTTCTCTTGCATTTTTTATTGATTTTACCTTGTGGCTCTGCTTTATCAGCTATTGCTTTGCATCTTATCCTGCAAACTATTATTCCTTGGCGTCGGCTTGTCTTCAATAGGCAGGTAGGGGTTACCCATGCAAATCCTTGCGTCGCCTAGTCTTCAACAGGCAGGTAGACAGACATTATTTCAACTCCTGCTCGTCTTCAACAGATAGATAGGAGTTACCAACCGAATCCCGGCTCCGGCTCGTCTTCAATAGACAGGTAGGAGCTACTCAACCAAAAACTCATCGACTCTCTTTTGTTCTCATTTCTTCCACTAATAAATAATTGCCTTTCAGCTCCGCGTTGGTTTATCCTACACCCAGAAGCCGTGGCAGATTTGAAGATATATATTTATCCTGTGGGGTCATGGATAGATAGCGTCGTCTCAGAACGTTACATCAATGAACGTAATTGTAGCATCTGTGATTATAGCTCCCAGTAACACTATAACTAGTGATAGCAAGCAATAACATTACAAATTGGTTGAAACAGCAGATATTCATTTCTTGCCTCTTAAGAGATTTCTTTGTTCTGTTGTCCATTGTGCCAAAAATTATATTAAGTTGTGCAGTAACTAATGAAGCGTATGTATTCTGTTGATCTAGTTTTATGTTTTGAAAGTTCGGAGTAGCCAAGAAACGACCAAAGATTTTGCCTTCTGAGACAGTCCTCACCAACAAGTGCGCGCACAGAAATTTGCCTTAGTGTGGACTCACCCTATGGCGTATTTTGGAACTTTCTGTTCTATCTCACAGTAATCCTCATATGTTGGTAGCAACAACACTTTCAACCTTTTTTGGAATCCTTTTAAAAGGCAGACCTAAATTTTACAGACTTGTACTTTTTACTAGCACTTGATTTACGTTTTATGTTATACTTGTTTCGACGAGATAGTTTCACAATCCTGTAATTGGGGAATAGACTTGTTCTTGGAGTAAAATAAAATAAATAAATAAGTAAACACTTAGATTATTTTCTGAAGAAAATTAACAGTTAAGACAAAACCGGTGCTTTAGTAGTGAATGTTCCGTTATTTTCAATTAATACCAATTTTTACGAACCGATCACCGCCGTAAATAACAAAGAAGACAACACAGTACATTGAATAACTATTTTTCTCGCGTTAAACGTGTTTACCTTGTCAAAGGACGTCTCAGTTATTTCCAGATCGGTTTGATAACATTTACGTCGATGTATTACCTGCACCAGCCAAGGAGAGCATCGTGGCGATGGTGGAACGTGGAACCATGCCTGAATGTGTTTGCACGTATCCTTGCTTTCGGCATCGTACATAATGTACTCGATTTTGCTGCCATTTGGAAATATATTCTCCACTGGGTTTGAACTTCTAAGACGCGAAAATTACTGCCTAGATCTAACCTTTTTGAGAATTTTCAACAGGAATTTTGAGAAATATCGATTTGGGCCTATTTTGATGCATTGAGAATATATTATTTAAAATGGTATACGCTGAACAATGTTAATTTTACTCACAAATTCTTGTGAATTGTATTCCAATAATTTTAATTACGAAATTTTAAATCTGTGATAAATGTTAACGCAGAAGCTTATTTTTCATTTCATAAGTATTTTCTTTCTGAAAAGTGCGTATAACTTGCACTATACAAGATATACCCGATATGTATTCTATATTATACACAGGGTGCATGAGATATTTGAGGATATACATGCGCGCAAAATAAAACAGATTTATCTGCCGAAGTTTCAAGTGTATTGTGATGAACATTTGTACGAATTCGGAACAGTAGTTCAACAAAAAGTTTATTCAATAAAATTATCTTGGGCGGTCAAGACGGATATTATACGAGACCTGAAGCGGCGACAAACGCGAAACAAATGGCTTCTATTCATTTGAGACATTATCCAAATAATGGCGATCTCCATGGAAGTGGTGGTGCTGTGAGGGTTTATTAGTCTCACGTTCATAAACACTACACTCATATTAGTCCATGGGATTTAAATCGAGTGAGTTCGGACGCCACATGTTTAGTGTTACATGATCGTGGAAATTTTAGGCCAGCCATTGTTGGATGTTATGAGCTGTATGGGCGGGTGTGGGACCTCGCTGTAACACGTACGGTCGTCTATTGTTCACACCTTTCATTCATATTTTAAAAGCTGTTTTAGCACCTCAATGTAAGAAGCAGGACACAAACGAATTCCTGAAAGAATTGGGATGGCGTGATAAATTGCTCGTCACTCATCACGTGTAACAGCATCACCGTTCCTGGAAACTCGATATGCATAAAACTGGGATCATCCGAAGGAACTGCACGTAACAATTGGTCATTTCGTCTGCTCATAATTTGGTCCTGACCGAAGATTTTGTCATCAAAGAAAACACAAAACACGCCATGTTCTGCTTGGTTCTTCACCCCCTGTTGAATAACCACTTTGCACGAAGCAGGCAAGTTTCCTGTATTCTCTCAAACATGAAGTGACCTCTACTCATCGCATATGACTTGTGTCGTAGGTCTTCGTGCACCACACCTTCCTAAAATAATCTCGAGTTCATGGCGATGATCATCATGGAACTTCAAGGGTTATCGCTAATAATGTTCTGTACCTGTCCTATAAACCCAGGTGTTCTGATAGTGTCCGAAGGTTGAGCATGCTTTTTTTTTATCTCGATGACACATTCCTCCCTGGGCCTGGAAACTCTCAACTCGCCCCACACGTTGTGAAGAAATAATATAACAACATTTAGAAACATCGCAATCTCTACACCACCGTGTTCTGCCCAGTCGGCAATAACCAGAGCGTTCCTATTCCTCTCATTTGTCAAGTTATACTCAGCCATGATCCACTTGGAACACTGACGCATTTACACTATTTGCAAGGGAGCTACGGGGCACACATCTCATGTCCTTAATTATCCTACGCAGCTTGTAATCATTCGAAAATAGATATGCATTTTATAGTAAGTTTAAATATATAAAGGTGCGGATAAAACATGTGTACTTGCATACTTGCTATATGTTTGTAGAATAAGTTGTCTAATGCCTAGAAACATAAGTTATTGCGCCAACGGTGGCCCAACAATGTAACGTTGGAACCATGGCGTACTGCTACGGATGGGACAAACTGTTTATTTTCTAATTGAATTTCTATTGCCTGCGTCGCCGTTGAATACGACGTGTTACGAAGGGCCCTTGACAACAAAGACTGGCTTTGCGCTTCTGCTTAAATTGCCGCCAAATTGAGTACATGTTGCACGACGCCGAATCCCATCTCCTATCTCCTAAACAAATAAATGTAAGCTGCAAGTGTCTTCATATTTCAATTTCTGGGAACAGGCTAGCCTAAAATGATATTCACATGATTCGCTTCCTATTTCAAATTCTCGATCTGAATTTTATGATGGCGGTCATTATGCTCATACCCCCACGATGTGCAGCACCTTCCCCTATTGTCATTTACTCAACGGTTGGGTCAGATTCCCGCAATTTCAACATTGCAACTGTCTTCAGATTTATACCTTACCCTGTACGAATTAGCACAAATCGACATTTGTAAAATTTCATATTCAAAATTTTGAAAAGCTTTCGGACTGTTGCTATCATTTCGGCTTTATAAGTTTTAATTAACTAAAAAATATTTTGTGTATTAGATTCATCAGTTAACGTTAAAAAGAAACACCAAAGAAATAAGATAGAGTGAGAAATCTTTCCAATCCTCGTCATCAGCACTATGGAACAGGGATGTTCGGGGAAAATGGTTGAAACGTCCAATCTCCATATTCAATCCTACCTGCTCCTTGTTGCATGGAATCCTGGGCAATGCCCGATGAAGGTCACAGCAACACCAGTCTTCACGCCATATGGAGTGTAGTTATAGGTGTCACAGGATGTGTCCCAGCGTTGTCTACATGTTGGAACCACTATTTACAGGAAAATGTGTTGCCTGAGTTCAATCTGGGAACGGCGACAGAAACGTATCGCAACTTGGTGAGGGCATAGCGCGTAGACAGTGTGAGTTGTTTTGATAAAATTTCATGTGGGAAGGAGAGTCTAGGAAGGTACAGGTCGCAGGTCAAGGGCGTATAATGGCGCTCTAAAGGTATGTGTGGAGAAAACCCACACGCGAGTGCCAGGGAACTTGTCCGACATTTCAACATTTTCAGTTTAACCATTTCTGACTATCTATGACTAATAGGAAAAGTAGACAACTGGGAATGGCATGATCTGGCGGACCACATCACAAACACTATCGGGTGGTATCTGGAATAATCTTTTTGATTCGTCACCACAATGTGCCCCTAGTCAATAGTTTTATGATGTGTCATGAGATGTGGATCCTGTAAGGTAATCGCAAGTGGAGTTGGAAGTATTTGGACGTTTCTGAAACCCCCTAAACACTTTCCAAACCCAAAGTTGAAGCTGAAAAAGGTTTCGTTGATAGTATGCTGGACAGCATTTGACTTGATGATGTCCTATTAGAAGTTCTGTGGCATGAAACCACGACCATTGCTCCAGAACACAGTGCACAAAATGCTTTCCAGGACTTAACTCACGCGAGCCACGTTTCTTCAAGGGTGAGATTGAAAGCCTTTGTGAATCGTTGGCACATCCTATGTGACAGTACAGAAGGAGACTACTTTCAATGAAGCAGACATTCCAAAACTCAGTCGTAGTGTAAGGTGGAAAAGAACCGCCATTTCTTTCCGAAGAAGCTGGTATGTTGATGCTGTATCACACTCTTTTGGTTGCGGTAATTATTATATATAGTTTATGAATGATTTTATAAAGTAACTTTCATTCTTTATTACCTTGTGCTGTTTGAAGTTGACAGTTCAAATAACCTTTTCTAGTATCGGTATTTCTAATGAAAGATCTAGTCATAACAAGACTTTCATGAACAATCCAAAATATTCTAAACCTAAAAATATGCTTCTGTATTGACAATTTGATAAACTGAATTGGATAGTTTGAAACTAATGCCTCTTATCTTTCTTGTACAAATACATATTTTGTAAAATAATATATTTTTGCATTAAAAGTAGTATATTTAAAAATTAAATAATAAAACAGTTACATACGCTTCACTCATTTATTAAAAATAATATTTTACAATTTCTTTGGTTATCATCTTTGGGCTCTCTCTCAAAATCAATTTGCTAGCTGCTATTTGTGCAAATGTAATAAATAATAGAAATAATTAAAAATATAAAACATAATTAAAAGTGGTACATAGGTATAATAAAAACTACATAAAACTAATAACAAAGAGGTGGATAATATAAGGTTAACAAGTAATTCTTTGATTATTTATGCCCGTTCAGGGTCCACCAATCAGCGCCACCAGAGCCCTCTTGTAATCTCCTGATGTTTCACTCTGAAATGAAAAGAATAAACAAGTTTTTAGTTGAGAAACTCTACCAAACAACGAGCAATCATACACAGGTTTCCGTTCGGACAGTGTTTTGCCGTATTTCTGCCCAGCACTATCTGGCACAAAGTGAAACGCTAGTCACGCAGTTGCTTCATTTTACGGTACCGTAATTCGGGGTGATGTGATACACCGAGGTGAAGAGATATAGAAACACCAATGTGCACAAGAAGATTCCTGTACCAGTCACACGGACGTTATGCTGGCAGTATTGTATAAAGCTGTGTTAGTACGCATCGAGAGGTGTTAGTTAATTGTTCCTTCCTGCCACTGTAACGTACTAAGAAGGAGATGAATTTTTGCTATTATCACCATGTTTTTGTACGTCTGCAAACTAATCGGAACTAAAGTATTGGGGAAGCGAGAAGAAAAGTGCCAGTCATCGTGCAGATAAACTATAATGTGACGTACCATGTTATGGTATTATTATGTTGGTATCTCTGTCCATGCTTGTGGTTAAGACTACGAACTACTTTTCTGCACTGGAAGGAGTGAAGCGATACACTGTCTCTTTGACTCCATTACACTCATAGTTACAGGGTACCGGTAGCAGTAAATTATGCCTACGAAGTACACAACACCCTTGGGTCAAAATTATACATGCCCACAAATGTAGAACTTCTGGAAAAGCAGCACAAGTAGTGAAGAATGAGAGAACGTATCGCACAACGAAGCAGGGGGAAAGTACGGCATTTATAAAATTAAGATTGCAGAAAATGAAAACGAAATTATGGAATATAGGTAAAACTGAGTGATGAGGAAGAAGATATCCTGAAAGGTCTAATACAGCGTTGATTAGTCACTAAGGTCATACATATTAAGACCATTGGAGCCTAATTCCGATTATTGTTTGCACGAAAACATATATAATAACATAAATCTGATTATAATGCCTTCATTTTCCTGCAGAGGAGCTCATGGTCCTTGCTGAATGGAGATTCCCAATGGCATATGGACATAAATATATGCATAGTTCATAGTCATGTACCGTTTCGAAACCTATATTTTGTAGCTTTGATTGTACAATTTGCTCAACTATATATATTTTGCAACAGATACACATTCGTCTTCTGACATCGTTATTTCTGATTGAAAAGATACACCGTGCCATCTTTTTTGCACAAGAACTGAACAAGAATATTAGGAATAGAAAACTGTGTACTGATATTGTAACCTTGTATTGGTGATCAACACAATGCGTGTACAAACTTAAGGTAAAGAAACACCTTTCTTTAACGTGGCAGTTTACTGTTTTACAGCTTCGCATTGTATCGCTTCAACCCGAATTACGGTATGCCCTTGGATTGTTTTCCCGCAAGTGCACCCTAGATCCGAACCGAAGTATTCAATCCTGAGCATTTGAGATACGAAAAGCAAGTTGTTAACAAGCCTTTACTAGCGAAAACACGCCAAAAATCGACATTAGAGTAGATTGCCACATTTTCTTTGTTTCCTGTGCACCATATAGCAATGTTGACAAAGTCTACGTGACAACTCCGTCGTAAGAAACAAGAAGTTTCAAAACTAATACATTCTCAGAGCTAATTTAATTGTTTATATAAAGGAAAACT
The DNA here is from genome assembly GCA_022664845.1 of Lepisma saccharinum. NCBI lineage: Eukaryota > Metazoa > Arthropoda > Insecta > Zygentoma > Lepismatidae > Lepisma > Lepisma saccharinum. Next base: position 39,215 of record JAGDQP010009886.1, read on the forward strand.
GAGATAATTCGTGGAATTGAGAGATATCAGCCGAATTTTAGAGAATTGTGGGAGAAATACAAGAGTTTCTTGAACGTGTCAAGGTACAAGATTTAGAAAGGGAAATCCAAAGTCGTTCTTTTTCAAATTCTTACCAACATTTACAATTGTAAACCTTGGGGAAATCTGTCAGAATCGACCAGGAATGAACGGCTTCACCAGATAAATCGAGTCCTTCGCGTCAAGTTTTCGATCAGGTCTATCTATGCATGCGACTCGGTACGGTCCGATGACCCGGAGGGCATAGAGGAGTTAATCATTTCCTCATTATACACTTTTGCGTTTGAACCGCATTTCCTTCAAGGAAAACCGGAAACGAGTGTTGCCTTCAGAGCACGGGATCTATGACGCCGAAAAATTCTTAATATTAATAGCATGTGAGTTTCATATCATCGGAGAGAACGAAAAAATCTTATATCTGCAACTAATTTCCCGTTCAGAAAGACTACTCTGAAAATGATTATGAATCTCAATGAGCAACAATAAATACCGATTCAAGTCAAATCGGGTCAAGCCAGGGTCACCGGGTGAAGATTCGATCATCGGGTCACAGATTAGTCTGGTCATTTGGGTAAGAACCTGGTCGCCAGATTATCTATGTACGAGTTAGGTCGGTCATTAAAAGTGACCTGGTTCCTGTTCTGGATGGACGTTGTAATCGTTCCCAGGATCTTCCTATCCCTAAGACCGGGAAGTTACGAATGCCTAATTTACCTTCATCTTTCTTTCTCCGATATGTAAGAGTAGCATGTACAGTCAGGTTCAGAGAAAATGGCAGACGATACTTTTATCTGAATCTGAAATTTACACAATCTAGCCACCCATAACGTAATATACGATACAACCACAATATATTAACGGTTAATTTCGCTAGTAAAAATGGTAAATTTCCTTGATATATTCCGTAGTTACAGAGAAATGTAATTTATTGGTAGCAACTCTGGAAAAGCACCGAAAAAATTATTTTATGTTTTTGGAAGTTCTCGTCTTTCAGTTTTAGCGTGTTTGCGCACATGCGCAGAAACAGAAAACAGTTTCTTATCATAATTAGACGTCTAATGCTGGTCTGTTGTTTGCTGGCGCTATCGTAATCGCGTATTTTCACAGAAATAGGAAATATTCAATGAATGAAGATTCCAATCTCAAATTGACAAATCAAAAACTAATCAACACGTGATGTGTAATTCGTAGAAGTAACTTCGTTTCTATCTTCGGATTTCAAACAACGCATTTTTAACACACTACACCGTTTTATTCTTGTGTTTAGTTATGACTGTCAGTTTGGTCCAGTCAGTAAGATAGTGGTCTCTTAGCTGAACGATCACGTTTTGAGACCCACTTAGCCTCTTTCTCTGTTATTTTACTCGCAGTATTGCTGAAAACTGAATGTCTGATCAGTCAAATTATTGAAAATGTTTATGGTGCTAGGTTGCCTGGCTTTTTCAGGAATGCTTCTGAAAGTTTTTTTTTCACAGTGTTTAAATCTATATTTCATATGTGTTCACTATAGCCATATTGTATAGTCTGTGGGAATGAGTAAGTGAACCCATTTCTATCAGTCGCTGTATTCAAAAAAGCTAATTTTCTGAAGCATATGGATTTAGATGCTAAGCTATTCGTTGAGTACAATTTATTACTTACTAGACGCGGTAACAGTAAAATATCTTAAATTGCACTCGTTCACAAGTGAGTGCTTGACTGTTGTTACTAGTGCTTCTACCAGATCGGCGCCTGCTTCAGAAGGGACTAAACTAATTAGTATTGTTAAGCTTCTTCCATAAAGAAATTTCTCATTATACGATGTCAAAGTTAAACTGAAACCTTTATAGCAATAGGCTTTGCATAATACATAGTTTTAGATTCGAAATAAGATTGGAGAATTTGTGGAAAAAAAAATTACGATCAGCTAGTTTAATCAGGATCCGTCGAAGTTAAGAAGTTACTATTTAGTCCAAAAGCAGAAGTTTACCCAAGCTTTACTTTAACTATATAGAAAAGTTTTAGTGCTATCAAAGTAACCGGCCTGAAGCGAGTACAAGAAATGGCGGTTGGCAGTGCTGCATTAAGCTATTTCGGGGCACTGGGATATGTACCCAGTTAGGGCTCCTATTTCCTACTCCGTGTAGCCATAAGGGTAACTGATTTACCTTTGGCGGGAACCCTGAACGAGTGGAGGCCCGTTGATCCGTCTCTGGCGGTTGGTAATCTGAATGGTACAGCTCCCTTATAGAAACCTGGTTTACGTTGTAGTTTCCAGTGTAGCGACTGGAACTTCCCCATACTTAAAACTGACAAAGAAAAAACTCATACACAAGGTAACCAAAAAAGTTTTTACCGTTTTTGACGTCCCATTAATCATGCGCTCATAGAGAGAAAACGCAATGACGCACGTGCCTGCCAAGCGATCGGGAGTTAGTATGGCCATCGACCTTCAGTAATGCAGGCACGGTGCTCATACACAGCAGTCATAGCTCGTTCAGTGTAAAAAAGAAATGGAGGCATCGAAGAAGCTTGTTCGCGTTTGTTGGTTATATGACTTTAAGGTGGGCCTGTCAGCTGCCGCATCAAGTCGCCGCATATGCCAGGAATTTGGTGAGAATGCCGTGAACGAACGAACCGTCAGGCATTGGTTCCAAACATTCCGTTCGGAAGATGTGAGCTTTGCTGATGAACCTCGCAGTGGACGACCACATGTGTTGGATGACGAGGCCCTGAAAGCAGCCATCGACGAGGACAGTGGTCTAACGTGTGACAAACTTGCAGACAGGTTCCATGTTTCCGCTGAAACAGTCAGACTGCGCCTGCATAAGATAAGGAAGTCATACGGTTAAGCAAGTGGGTACCAACACGTTGTCGGCAGCCAACAAGGAAGAACAAGTGACAGCCTGATTGTCCCTGCTGACTCGGCACATGAACACACCCATATTTTATTGCTCACTGGTGACGAAAAGTGGGTCCTCTATCACACTCCCAAGCGTACCAGACATTGGTTGTCGCCACGTGACCCTATTCCTCACATCTCAACACCACCTCTGCACCCACGACAGGTTATGCTCTCTGTATGGTGAACTTGTCACCAAGTGGTGCATTACGAGCTCCTTTCACCTGGTCAGACCATCACTGCTGACCTCTACTCACAGCAGTTGCAAAAGGTGCACCGTGCATTACGGAAGAAGGCATTGGTGAATTGCAAGGGTGTGCTGGTCCTGAACAACAATCCCAAGCCACATGAGGCAAAGAGGACTCGGGAGACCCTTCAGCAACTTGGCTGGGAGACACTGTGTCATGTACCATATTCACCGGACCTTGCGCCAACAGATTACCACCTGATTCATTCCCTCGACAACCACCTCCGTGGGAGATCCTTCGCCAATGAGCGGGACCTGCGGAACGCACTCACGGAATTCTTTGCTTCGAAGACCGCCGACTTTTACCACCAGGATATTGTGCAGCTGCTGGAACGTTGGCAAAAGGTGTTGGATGCTGATGGAGCTTACTTCGAAAGCTAAAGGTACGTACCGTCCACTGTATTATTTATCACTGCTCTAAAACGTCAAAAAACTTTTTTGGTTACTATGTACTTTTTTTTCAGTGTACGTATTCCTCCTGAAATTTGCACCATTATTTCACGAACACACTGTATACATTTAATATCCGATTGCTATAACCAAACATCATCATCTTGTGAAGTTTCATCTCTATACCAAATTTTGAATCTGTGACTATAACCATTTCCGTGATGACAGGTGTCAAAGACGACATATAAGCCGATCTTAAAATGATTTGGTCACTCAAGTCAATTCTCCAATCGCCCAGTTCGATTCCTCCGTCGCTCAGCTGAATTAAAAGAATTAACGGAATCAACAACCTTAAATCAATGAAATTTTCGAATGAAGAAACGATAAAGAAGATAAATGCTTAGGAAGATTGGAAGAATATTGAAACCATGCTCAAGACCAGTGAATTATAAATGAAGCCACCACCTAATGGATTGTGCGTTATACAACAGTGAGAAATTTCCATTATCTAATATAGTCTTAAGTAAGAACAAGATAGTATGAAGCAGAAAAAGAGTCAACGAAGCGAAGAGAACAAAATAACATAATAAATACCTGCCAGTATCCTTTTGAGTAGATAGAGTCACCCTAGGATTATAAAAAGAATAAATTAATAAAAAAAACACAACACAATAAATCGATTAGTAAACAATTAACCTTAAGCACTCAAATGATAATTTAAAATTCACGAAAGATGGATATTTAATTTGTTACATAATAGAAAAAAAGGATGGGAAAAACTTCTATGAGAAACACTATCAATACCATGTATGACAATATTTTACAAAATCTTTCGTCATGTCTGGACACTATCTGAGTTTGAAGAATTCTCGAAGTTTCGTTTCGACTGTCGAGACTTCCCGAAATCTTGAAAATTCTCAATGTGACGAGACTTCTAAACCCCTGAGAATTCCTTGAAAGTATCGGGTCATTCCCTAATGTCTAAACTCTCCGGACTTCACCGAAAATCAGTACCAAATTTCCCAAAAGTGGAACTCAAAGCGGAACTATCAAATATCCGTGCGCTCCTGAAACAAAGAGAACAGACATAAATGTAGTATTAAGTTAGTTCCGGAGTTTTTATCAAAGTAAAACTCTTTGTCAACAATAATACTGCAAAATTGTGAACAGCCATTATTATACGACTAACACACTCTATGGCTTAAGGAACCCACAGTTCATCGTCGCAGTAATAAACGCGCGTCACTGGATTCTATCCTACGCAACATCAAGCCGATCTTCACCTCTCATACATTCCTTCTAAAACTCTTCCCAACGATGTCTCGGGTCTTCCCAATGTTCTCTTTCCCTCCGGCTTTCCAACTACGATGGAATATAATCTTAGATTTTCTCTATCCAAACTACAGAGCCTGTTCATTTTAGTCATCGCGATTTTAGCGTTGAGTGAGTCGTACAGTCCGTGCAGTTCTTCATTATGCAGTCTCCTCCATTCCCCAGACATCTCGTCCCGTTTCAGCCCGTATATCTTTCTCAAGACCTTATTTCCAACCACCCGTAATTTATGTTCATTTGCAAGGGTGATACTCCAATTTTCACAACCGTAAAGTATTACCCTCAGAATAACCATTCTGTCTTGTATTTTGAACTTTAACTTTCTTCATTTTTAATCACCAGGTGAGGAGCTTTTGAACTGAATAGAAACATGAGGTGCTCGATGGTAAGCAACTTTCTTATTTCTTCCGTTACCTCATTTTTGTTTGTTACATATGGTCCTAAATGTTTACTCTCTCTATGATCTCTCTCTTGGTATACATATTTCCCTCACCACCTGTGTTTCGGGGTTCGGTTTGTTATTGTTTACTTTGTTTTTCTCTACTTTCACCTGTAGACCTATTTCATCACAAAATTTTCGGTGTTACTCTTTATCATCCATTATTAAATCGACAGCATCCGCGTATACGAACAGTTAGTTCAAGCCATTCAAAGTTACACCTTTTCGTCCTCTTTTTGCTTTTAAAATCGCATATTGTAATGCAAGGTTAAACAGTAGTGGTGATATGGCACAACCTTGTATCAATCCGCTGCACATTTTGAAACTATCTGACATATAATTACTTATCCACTTATGATTTGAAATCGCTTCAATTTTCCTCTGCGGAGTAAAATCGTACTACTTTATACCATAATCGTACTGTAATCAGAAACGTGTCCAGAAGAGGGCCGATCCCTTCCGAAATTCTGATTGAAAGCTGATGATACAATTGCATGGGTAATTTGGAAGAGTGCATATCTTCAATTGTCCAAATTGCCATTTTGTTGTTTTCGCATATATACGCACCAAGGCATCTGAAAAGGGTGTCAAAATACAATGATGTGAATTATTTTTGTTTTGTTTAAGATACTCATACATTCGTTCAGTAATTACACTGTTTCATTGTCTCTTGTAAACTTGCTTTTCTGAACATATGCCCTTTTCTAAATGGCGAATTCAAGTAATATTATCTTAGGTGTAATTATATACCGAACTTGGACACGCCAAACTCGTGTTCTCTCCAAAAAAATCTGGATTTGTGCCTGATCTTAATATATGTTGAGTTGAAAGTAAACTACTATATTATATTTACAAATCAGAAAAAAAAGGATGAAACCACAACCAAATATACTGTGAGTGTGTGTGTGTAATGTACACTACACAGCGTGTTCCAAGACCTCGAAATAAAACTTCGAGAATAAAGAAAAAACACAGTTTTCTGACAAGGCTGAGTTCTTTGATAACAAAAATCACCTAAAGCGTAACAGTTTCGGAAGTATACCACTTCCTTCCTCAGACTTGTCAGAAAACTGTGTTTTTCTTTATTCAAGATGGATATTATCATAACTTCGAGAGGTGATTCCAATCTGCGAATTAAGGAATTTTTACAGGGGAAGGGGATAAATGTTGATAAAATAACATTATGAATCTAAAATTATACATGATACAGATTACAGACTCAGAAGGGGCATTTCCCCCCTCATTCCCCCGTTAATTCACACACTGGGTGATTCTTCACATCGAAACAAGAAAAGAAAAAACATTTCAAGAAATTTCGAAGGATGCGTCGTTTCGAAGCTACGGACACTCAAAAGTTACGACGACTTCGTCACATATGACGTCATATAATGGCGTCAGCGATATCGGTTTTGAAAATCACAAAGGAAATAGTACCCGATACATCCATTTGTTAACAGTTTATGATTGAAAAGGTGCCGCAGAGACTGCTTTCGAGACGTAATAATTTCATTAGTTAAGGAACAAATACGGTTTAGTAGAACCAGAATAGAAACTCTCTGTAATCTGTATTTTGTTATTCACTACACCACGACTACTTACGTCATTTCTTCGAGATATGACGTCTTTTGTGACGATGCCGCTAAGAAGCTCCGAAACTGCGATTGTTTCCAAGTTTCTTCAAACAAAGTTTTACTCGTTTTGATGCGAATAATCACCTCTCGAAGGAGATCTTGACGCGTTTTATCTGTGTGCTATGAGTACAATAGACGACCAAGGAAATAACTACCATTCAAGACCCAAATAAGATCCACAGCTATGATCAACTACACCAAACCAATGTAGGAAGACTGAAAAATTCAATGTTTAAAAACTCCGTTGGTTTTGCGCTAAAATCGCTGGTAGTAGGGGTGGTGTCAGTGATATGAGCATAAAACCAACGGGGGGAATTACAATAATAATATATAACCAGTATTAGTTTTATGGTCAAATCACTGACACCCGCAATGCCCGATTTCAGCTTAAAATCGACTTCTGTTTCACTGTGTGATTGAAAGTGAGTTCAAAATTTCAAGCTTCTATCTTAACAGTAGTGTATGCAGATTGTTCAAAGGGTAGTGCTCCACGTTTTTGTCCCTCATTCAATACTAAAAAATCCAGCTAATCTATTAGGTAACAGTGCGAAGAAATTCTTTTAAAACATGTACCTTCCAGAATCTCTTCCAGCTGAAGAACTCACCCTAAGTTGAAGAACAATTTAAAAACTCATAAATATCCATGCAAACAATTAAAAAAAACATTCCTTGCTTTAAGAGTAGTGTAAAGTAACAATCTCTAACGCTAGACGGCAGCACTACCTCCGTATGCCTCTATTCACATTTTCAGAGAAGAAAGTTTATAACCATTTCGAGAGTTTTATCCGTGCCGATTTTTATTTTGTTTTGTTCATTGTTGGAAGAGGTTCATTGTTACAAATTTAGACATTCTCAACAACAATCAACAGATTTCAACAGAGAACAATAAAGAAAAAATCGGCACGGATAGAACCCTTGAAATGGTTATGAACTTTCTTACCTGAATCTTTGGGCTCTCTAAGCTTGAATTTGTAGGATGTAGTGCCCCAAAATTGGGTTTAGGACAGAAAAAAACCCTCAGTGGACTTTAGTGAAAAGAAAAGCTGACATTTTTTTGAATTACAATAAACATGTATATTTGATATTTATCAGGGTGCACCTTTTTATGTCATTACCATAATTAATTCTTTTATGGTCTACGCGTATGACTCAATGTATATTAATCTGGTAGTTGAAAATGTTCTGCCAGACGACCTTGTATGTGACTATTTGTTATGTAGATTTTATAATTAATTCAAAGTATTAATATTATTCTTACTTTGTGTAAAAATCGATTGGAAAATTGGCTGACTTTGGTATAACGTTGTAATAAGTAAAGTTTAAAAACTCTTAATTCGAGCTCCTGACTAGGCAAACATGCAGGAAACTAGTTCTGGAATATGGACAGGAAAGGGACTATAGACAATTAGATCTTTGTTAAGCGAGCAAGCACCCAAAACGCGGTTTGGAGCAGGTAGTGAAGGGTTTTCCTACTTCTCCTTTATTTGTCTTTTGTAGCTTGAAAGAAGCCTCCAGCGAAGGTCAGACTGCACTGAATGCATTATAGATGTTGCCAGAGTGCTCTAGTTTTGAAGAACCGTTTTAAAAAGGGGGCTTCTTGCTAAGCGCTAGCAGGAGACTGCTACCGGATACCATGTACACAGGACTTCAACGAGCTATCGCATAAAGTGCTGATGGAAGAAACAGCTCCGCAGAATAACGTTAGAGATAGGCTGTCCCAGAGAAGTTGAAGATAGTGGAATGCAGTTCTGGATTTCCTTCGCTTCTGAATAAGCTGCGGACTTAGAATTTGGAAATAATCAAAGTAGAGACTTTGAAATGAGGATTGGCGCATCACGCCCAAGCTTAAATTGTTTCTGCACAAGTATAGTTTTAGGAACCTGCGTTTAAAGTGCTAAATTTTAAATTAAGGAAGCCAACCTTCCTTTAACTATAAATTAAGGAAGCCTTTAAGGTAAAATCCAAAAACCTTTCTTCAGAACCTTGCGAGGATCTCGAAAGAATGCGGAGGTTATTTGTTGCTTAGAAACGCAGAGCCTTGATACAGAAACTTTAAGATAAGAAACTCCTGTGGTTTATGAAAGGCGTGCTAGATTTGCACTGTACAGAGGAACCTCAGATAAGTGAGAATGACAGAATTTTCTGCACACTAAAATCAAAAGAGTGGATTCCGCTCAAATCGAGCGGAAAAGGTGACCGCTCGTTTAGAGCGAATTTTCATCGGAGCAAAGATGAGAAATTTCCGCTCGAAAAAAGAGCGAAAATCTGTGGTAGTCTATTTCAATGGAAACCTAGATATTGTATTTGTATAGATGAATTTCCATCTATTCAGATACAATTTATATCTTGTGAACATGAAAACGACGCAATAAAATGTACAAAAGTGCGAAAGGGAGCATTAATTCATATGTACTAAAAAGAAAAGTACTGTACTTGTGAATGAAAATGAGTAAAATAAAGTTAAACCTGGAGGAGATTTGAACCTGGTACCGTTCGATCAGCTATCCAACGCGTTAACCCCTCAACCAAGGGTCCAACTGCGAGAATGCGTCCTCGGAATTGATTCTTTCGTTTCGTCAGGTACTTGATTACAACGTTGAAAGATTTCTTGTACGGACAAATCTTACTCCTGGCGTTGTTTGGTGTATTTTGCTAACAGAAAAGTTTTAAAGTTCTGTTTACTCATTTTTAACTATACATAACGCTATAAATTTCACAGTATAGCTTAGTCTTTCGATAACCTTTCCTTTTACAAATGGCGAAGACCAATGTTGACTAGTAGCCATGCCCATGATGCATTGCAAATCGCTCTAAAAAGACTGGAATTCAAACCGATCTACAAAGATAAGAAAATTCACTCCTAAACGATGAGAAATTGAAGCACCAAATCACTCTAAAAAGATGAGAAATCACTCTTTCAACTTTGACGACTCAATAGAAAACCGCTCTTTTAAGAGTGAAAAAATAAATTACATCGAAAAGAGCGAAATTCCATTTAGAAAAAGTACATTTTCCATCCAACGCGATAATGTTTTGTTAGAAACCACTCTTTTTCGATCGAAAATTCCGCTCGAAAAGGAACGATCCCGCTTTTCCATCTAAAAAGAGTGAAAATTCCGCTCTTTCGATTTAGTGGGTGAGGTTCAGAGCTTTGCCGTCAAACATCTAGTTCCAGACAGCCGTCGTATGTATATTTTAAAAATACCACAATATATTTGAGTTATTAAAAAAAAAAATGATTTGAAATAATCCAGCTTTTATAGCCACTGAGTCTTCCAACTTAGACAAAGGTTTCAATTAATTAATGAGATAATAACCCTGGTTGTTTGATAGCGAGATAAAGAAGTTTCACTTCTATAAATTGTGTGGTGTCCGTTAGGGCAATACGGGTATATTTGTGATTTGAAAAAAAAAAAAAAAATTGGTACAACAAAGTTTTAAGCCTAAGACGGCACCACAAGGAACAGCATTTCGTGTAACGATAAAGATACATTGAATATATACGAATGAAGAGATTGTTGTTTCACACTAATCTCAAATTATGTAAAGAAAACAACATACAAAAATTACTGTACTGTATTTCCCACGCACAGACAAATTTGGTAAGTGAATACACATACCAACATAAAAAAAATTGTTTTCAAGAAATTTCGAAAAATATTGTGTATGTAGTTCCGTCACTCTAGGCTCTAAAAGTTACTATGTAATCAGTGACGTAAACCAAAAATAGCATTTTAACAATGTTTATGATTGGGCAATGCACCTTATAGGAGAATCTCTATACAATAAAATTATTGTGATGAAATCGACGTTGCGACCGAGAGAAATGGATCACCTCTTACTGCCTTTCCTTTTAAAACAAATCTTCCTTAAATACATTCTTTGGGTACAGCTTTAACACGGCTTACGTCATTATTTGTCAAGTCATTTGTAACGATGCTATGATAACCTTGGAGGCCTGTAATTCTGAAACAATATATTTTTCGATTCTTTGTAACCATCTCCAGATACTGCCCCAATACAAACCCGATTTGAAAGTGAGTACTCTACCGATTGTTCGAACCCCTGTGGAACAAAATATTTTTTTTCTTATGTCAGTAAATCACCTCACAAAGTTTGTTCGTGTATTTCCTTACCTCACCCTATATGATCGATTCGTAACGTCCTAAAACGACTAGGTGAGGTTTCGACAATAGAACGTACTGCGTTTCTTACGGTGTGTTCCGAACCACTGCGTTCAATGAATAGAACTCGCGATCGCGCTCACAGGAAGCAAGCATGTTAACGATTGAACCAACCCAGAGTCCGTATAATATTCTACATTAAAACATGAAAATGATTTGAACCCTTTCATCTTCATTTGCAGCTCATCGGAATGATTTTGGTATCGGGGACGATGCTAATTACGATTTAATAATACGCCAGTCAAGTCAATGTTGTTGTAATGATAGCGTCGTAACGGTCGAGGTATCGTAAAAAAAAAAATACTGGACCTTATCGTCACATCGTCACAGCAAGATTCCCTATGATATAATGGTATAGAGTGCACTCTGGTAGCCGTTTGTTGAACTAGGTATAAATGTAGCTTAGAAACCTTCGTCTAATAATTGCCTTCATGGTCTTGCGAACAAAGCATCAGATCGATGTGCTACTGATCCCAACTTATCCCTGACCAGAAGATTAGCCGTCGATTGTAAAACTGGGGCTTAAACAGTTCAGACAAGTCAGGTTAGGTTATTTCCTCTTTTATTATAGGTGATGCTAACACTAAACGTCAATTAAAACACACACGGATAGCTCATTCCTTAGGAATATTACTGCGACGATCCAGTCGTTAAATTCGGCCCTGTTCTAGTCGTACAAAGTATTGAATTCTTATAAACATGGCGTTAAACCTCTTGGTCTTGGAAACTAAAATACTTAATTAAGTTTTTGGCATAAAGTAAAAAAATTATGAAAAAACGCTTACACAAACCAAGAAAACACAAACTTAATGCTAATTAACTCGATAAAACTTCAAAAAACAAAAACAACAAAACTCTTCTGGTCCACTTACCTTAATGGCACTTTCTAGCGTCTTATCGAACAGCCTTTCGTATTCTCGTTTGATTGTTCCCAAATCCACCTCACAGCGACTGACAATAATTCTGATCAGCGTTTTGTCATCTGTTCCCATTCCAGCCATCGATTTCTCCAGTTTTCTTGCAAAATAAGTCGGGCGATTTTGAACACATTCCACTAGAAAGAAAAGAAGCCATTTCTATTGATGTTATTCACGACCAATGTGCTTGTTGTTAACTAAGATATCGAGTGGTCGATGCTCGGTGGGTAGATTGTTGATTTAGGAATGAAAGAAAGGTCCTAGGAATGATCGCAGAGGTTCACTGTTCTTACTTAATACTTACGCTTCTCCAGGGGTTTTTCTCAGTCACGCCAGAGAAATGCCGCGATGATACCTTAAAATTTAGCTCTGGCTGACTTTTTTAAAACATTATATTCCCCATTCTGAGCCACAGTTGCCTAAAGATCCTTATGTACAATCAAATTCAAAATCTTTATTAAAGGTAAAAGCTCATCGCAATACAAGGGATGAAATCCGTCGCAAGCACTCTCCTGGGCATAAGTAGCGGTCAGGCCCTTACTCCAGGAGAAACTGAGGAAAGCCGTAAGGAACTTCAAGATTAGGATGAACAGCGATATCAATGACGCCCATCAGGGAGTCAAGGGGCAGAGGCATTCTGGCACTTGCCCCCCCCCCCCTAGACGGAGAAAATTATACTAATATGGCACCAAATAAGGGAACTATATCAGTTAAAACTTTTTTTAAAAAAAGAAGGCAGTATGTGTATGGGCGCTGTCGTTGCCAACCCCCCCCCCCCTTCCATGAAAATCACAACATGGGCGCTCTTGAGCGATATGACTCCAAGGTCCTTTCCTTACCTCCTCTGTAAAGAAGTCCGCGCTGTTATTCACTGAGCTGTGGGACAGGATTATATCATGCACCAGGTAGACTTGTACGATTTACAAACTTCCATATCACTTAGGCTAGGAGCGTAATACAGCATCAACTTTATTTGGGTGATTTTTTAATTGGGAAAATGAAACGCATACTTCTAAATGGGAGCGCGCGCATTGCCAAGTTTAAAATCATCGTTATAAAAAAAATAAATGAAAAATGCTCCATTTCGAAGGTGATTAAACTACCACTTTCAGAAATAGAACACATGTGTTTAAACCTCTCCGCGCACACTAGGTGGCTGCTGCGGCTTCTATCCTCAGAAAGAGTTATTTATTTATTTTTCAACCAAGTATGTAATCGTTCATTGTTGAATTATCTACAGTTGAAGTTAAAAAGACCAGAAAGTAAATAGACAAAACGCAAGAACACGGAAATGATGTTTTGAAGAAATTTATATTTTGCGCTCGAATATATAATTAATTGTGAAAGACGTTTATTAAATTGAAGAATTGTTATTTTCGGTTAGAACTTCAGAGTTATATTTTATCATTGTAAACTTGTCTCATAATATTTCGTCAAGTAACTATATGCCTTATGTCAGCGATATTTTAGTGCAAGGGTTTTCAAATGGCGGACTTCGGTCGTGATCCGGACCTTCGAAGCCTTTTTTTTTTGGACCTCCACGGTTAAATGCGAATTGCATTTTATTTTAATGGTCTTTTGGCATCTTTGGCTAAAACCAGTTTGACTATGATATTAAGAGTAATATGTGAATGTGTTGTGATATGTATACCCTTCACTAGTTGCAATCTACGAAAAACAGGGAAGTGTTATGTAAATGCATGCTAATTTACGCTGTGTTTACTTTTTAATTTTATTTTAATTTTTCCCAAAAATATACAGAGTAACCAGTAAACGTATTATTCTGTTTCAATTTACGTAGGGCCTTTAGGCTTAAACCGTGATAAGGTAGGGGAAGGAGTCGGCCGGTGTCTAAGTTGCAAGTACCATCCCGGAATTCGTATGGTGTGACAGAAAAAAAACACAGTCGGGATGGTCGGCCGCTGGTATAAAACCCAAGACATCTCGAATATGAAGTCAACGTTCTACCAACGTTCTTACTGTTCTGTCTTAGTCATAGTCGACTAAGTAGGGCTATCGACTACGGCATTTTTATTGCGATATTACCACCTATCCGGACCTAAGGAGAAAATAATTAAGGTCCTAGTCCTGACCGTCCTAGTGTTTTAATTTTACAGCCAAATCTCTTTTGTGGTGGTATGCTGTCAGTCGAAAAGTAGTATTTTGGTACGGTATGCTATGACCAAGAGAGAATAAGTTATAAAAGCACTCTATCTTTGCTTACCTATCCTGAAATGATTGAAGAACTTCTTTTTATCTTTACTCAAAGATACAAAAACTCAACCCCGTGGCCCAGGTGGTAACGGATTGGTAATGGATAGGCACACACGTTGGAACTCCACGGCTGACCATCCTGACAGGTTTTCCAGGGTTTCCCTCACTTTCACTACGTAAATGTTGTGGAAGGTACCTTACGTAAGATCCTTGCAGATACCTTCTCCATCCTCTACCTACCTAAGATAAAGATGCCATATATTCAAATTCAAAGATCCAACAAGTTTATAACACCACCCCTTTAAAAGTTTCTGGCTTGCAATTGGATGAACCCTTTGATTTTGATTTTCGCGTTTTCTCCTTGATTTTAAATTAAGAGCAGCCGACAGCGGTAGCCATGTGATCTCAGGCGTCAGGCCAGCGGTTCTAAAGTTCTGAGTTCGAATCCTGGCTGGAGCATGGCTGTTTGTGGATTTTAGAGACTTCACATGTAGTGGAATCAAGACCCAAAATCCAAAGTTTACAAAGTCCTTTTACAAAATCAGAGCACAACATGCAGCTATTAATTTGAAATCCATTTCGATGTTGACCAACTAAGATCTCCTAGTGCGCCATTGATTTTTTTAATCAAGTTAATTTTTTATCTCTCAATGTGTTTTTAATCACCCAGCCTAACAAATCGAAAAACGAACGGTGCATCAAATATTGAACATGTATCGAAAAATCGCTAAAAAATCGAGAAATGGTTCGAAATCGAAATATCGTTCACATTTCTATATTTGAAATATCGATCGATTTATAGAAAAATCACAGTCCTACTAGTAGGAATTCCAACGGACTGTGGGAGATATAACTCTAAACAATGATGTCACTACATACTGTATGTTTCATTATATCTCGTACCTACATTGTACATCTTATAAAACAACACTTAACACTTTCTCCCCACGTCTTTCTGCCTTAGTTTAATGCTCACCAAATGTAAAGAGAAGTTTTAACAATTTTTTTAAGGATCCTGAACGCATCTTGTACACTTTTTGAACACACATTGTCTGGTCTGGTCTGATACACTCCAAATTAATCATTTTTATATCGAACATCTTTAATATTATATTTATATAGCTAGAAAAGTGACGGGTTCAGCGTAATCCTTGTAGCTCAGCTGCTTTAAGATGACTTATGCCCAAGACAGCCTGGGTTCCTTTCCCTCTCCCGTCAAGGCTTTTCTCGTTTTCTCCTGCACTGCCAAGCTGGCTTATTCATTCACTCTTATTTGTGTGAAAAACTAGAAAAATTGTGTGTGAAAAGGCTGTACAAAATATGTTATTTGTGTGAAAACCCGTACAAAAATTATTATTTGTGTGGAAAACTGTTCAAAAATTATTATTTGTGTGGAAAACTGTTCAAAAATTATTATTTGTGTGGAAAACTGTACAAATATTATTATTTGTGTGGAAAACTGTACAAATATTATTATTTGTGTGGAAAACTGTTCAAAAATTATTACTTGTGTGGAAAACTGTACAAATATTATGTGTGAAAAACTGTACAAAATTACTTGCGTAAAAAATAAAAAAATATTTTCGTTAAAAAAACTGCACAAAAATTATTTGTGTGAAAACAATATAAAAATTGCACAGAAAAGAAATGTTCACTGACTGAGACTGAGAATGAAGAAGCATAAGAAGAGTCATCAGAAGGTGACGTAAGTATTTGTGGTGTACGAAACATGTTTTAAGGTCCCTTGACAGCAAAGCTATAAAAGATGGAAATTTCTACTCCTGCTCAGTCCGATGTTCAGAAAATAAATTTCAGGAACTACCACAAGGTATAGACAGGTGTCCTTGAAAGGGTTTTGGCTAGAGTAGCTGAGAGCCGTGGAGCTATCTTGATTGACGCAGTGTTGCCAACCCTATTTTTAGAAAATAAATTGTTCAAATTGCTTCCATTCAGTTATATCTATCCGCACCAAACTTGGCATAAACATTGTTCGATACAATATAAAAAATATTATGGATGTCGCACTCCTCACAGCACACTTGTCAGTGTTTCTAACTTACTAAAAACTGAATTTTTCAATTTGCTTCCATAGCGTTGGCACAAGTTTGGCACAAACATTATTCAACCCAATAAAAAAAAATACCGTAGGGGGTCCCGTCCGCAAGCACGAGAGTTGACAGTGTTGCCAAACCATTATAAGAATGTTTGTGGATCCGAGATGCTATCTAGAGACCAGAGTTAGTAGAATCGCATTATTACCTAGTTTAAGGTTGATGTAAAGCAAAGATCTCAAACAAAATACGATAACGTATTTTTATCGTTGTACGAAATTTCAATGCTGCTCCTACAAATTCAAACCTAGAGAGCTCTAACTTTCAGGGAAGAAAGTTCATAACCAATTCAAGAGTTCTATCCGCGCTGATTTTTTTTATTTTCTTTCTTGTTCATTGTTATAGGTTTGGATATCCATAACAACAATGAAGCGATTTGAACAATGAACCAGAAAGAAAATAAAAAATCGGCACGGATAGAACTCCTGAATTGAACTCTATAAGGCTTGAATGTATAGAAGCAGCATTAATGTGAAATTTCGTGCAACGATAAAAAACATTAGACATATACGTAGATAGTGCTGCCATCTTTTGCTGGAGATCTTTGCTTTACATTAAAATTTTGAAATTAATAATTTTTTACTGCTATTCTCTCTCCCGGGTTGGAGTTACTGGTCTTCCACCAGGCGCCTCCCCAGGTGGCGGATAGGGGAATGCCGACCAGATATGGTGGGTACCGGAAATATTCCGGGGCGGACCAAAACCAGTACTGCTGCCTTGCAGTTAGTAGAGGGATCTACAAAGGCTAGGGGACGATAACCCCGAACAAAAATATCATGGTGAGGGGAAGCAGCATCACCATTACCACTCTGAGGCTGAAGATGAATGACATCGGCAAGGCTCAGAGATGGACAGAGGGCGACATCTTGAATGTCTACCTTTACTGCGAGGTCGTAGAGCTGACAACTCTACACCGCTAAAACATGTCAAGAAATAGTAACATATGGTTCATGGATTCTCCTGGGGTAAAATATTCCGGAGGTAAACTAGTCCCTCATTCGGATCTCCGGGCTGGGACTGCTTCAGGGGGCTCTATGAACAGGATTAAGAAAGACCTTAGAATAGGAACATGGAACGTACGAACATTATACCAAACGGGCGCTCTTCAGGTGGCGGTACACGAGACCGAAAAGTACGAGCTAGACATATTAGCGATACAAGAAGTTCGGTGGGAGGGTCAAGATAGTATCCCACAGGGCAAGTACACTTTCTACTACGGGGGAACACAGTCTCACGATTTCGGAACAGGGTTCCTCATTAAGAATAGTATCCTTCAGGCGGTTCAGAATATAGAGTTCGTAAACGAAAGACTATCGTACGTTACGATCCGTACTCGATGGGGCAACACGGTTTTATTAAACGTCTATGCTCCGACCGAGGTGGCTACTGATAACGACAAAGATATATTCTACGATGAGCTAGAAAGGTTGTTTGACCGATTACCGAAGTATAATTCGAAAATTGTGTTGGGTGATTTCAATGCAAAGGTAGGGAGGGAAGAAAAATATAGACCTACTATAGGCAAATACAGTCTTCACGAAAAGACCAACAACAATGGAGAAAGACTGATAACTTTCGCGATTTCGAAAAACCTACTGGTAAAGAGCACGTACTTTCAACACAAAGACATACACAAATACACGTGGGTATCTCCGGACGGCAAAACTCTCAACCAGATCGATCACGTATTAGTAGACAGACGAAGACACACCAACATAATGGACGTTAGGTCGTACAGAGGAGCGGAAGGTGACACCGACCATCAATTAGTTATCACAAAAGTAAGGGAAAAGTTATGCATCGCGAACAGAGAAAGCAAGGGATCAAAACAACTGAAATTCGAAGTGAAACTATTAAATAATCCGAGCATAAGAGCAGATTACCAACTCGAACTCTCAAATAGGTTCGAAATCCTAGCCGA